>JAOBRG010393257.1:0-10461 GCA_027574985.1 Umimayanthus nakama | reverse complement strand
CCCCCGTCTGGAGGTAGAATTTTTTAATAAGCCCCTTCTCTCTAATAAGCCCCCCTCCCCCTTTCCCCCTTCCTCCCTCAACAAAAAACTGTAAGTGTTAAAAAAGAAAGCAGGTTGTGTTAAAAATTGATTTTATTTCTGTTTTTCAGTTTTTAAAGGTGTTCGTTGTATAACGCAATAGTTCATAATTGTTATCGAAGCTGCGTAGCGTTTCAAACTCCACAGACATAGTGTAATTCTGTCTTTGTCTGTCAAAGAATTATAAATAAGCCCCCCTCTCTAATAAGCCCCCTCCCCCCTCCTTTAGAGGACCCGAAATTAAATGAGCCCCCCGGGGGCTTATCAGAGCCTTGTATAGCCTGGTATACACCAAGGCCAGCGATACAGCGAATTGTTTCTTTGTTATTTTTATTGTTACAAAATCAAACATGATATTTACAACAGATAAATGAGAGACATCTGCACTTCCATCACTTGAGTTTTAAATTTACAATGCTAGTTTGCAGCCGGTTTACGATCCAGACATCGTGTCAACAATTACAGCATTTAGTAATCTTCCTTTGATTGTACCCGGAGTGACGAGGTCAAATACACTGTTCTTCCCTCTGTCCCCGCGGCAAGTACCATCTCCAGCCACACCTCAAGGACTGTACTCAAGTACACCAGCCACAACGAAACAAGTACGAGCCCTGCGGTGGAACGACGCCGAGACACGATACCTACTGTGCATTCGGAGAGACGAATACCCCAATATTGGCAAACATAGAAATGCAAAGTAGTGGTATAACATTTGCAAATGTTCAATTAAAAATTTGTCAGATAATGAGACGAAAACCCCAGTACAAAGCGCGCAAATGGTATCTTCTCTATGAGTACAAAAAGAACACCAGACTGACGGGCGCAAATGCCAAAACCTCGGAGTTTGGCGCTGTCTTCATATATGTTCGTTTCAAAGGCCAGTAAACCAGCTCCTGATTGGTCAATTCAAACAACAGTCGGGCTCATTCGTGCGTAAGTGCGAGGTTAGCACAGTTGTTAGGGTCTCTGACAGCCAAACAGAAGGTCCCGGGTTCAATCCCCGGCCTGGTCGAGGGTTGAATTTTGAGCGACATTCTTTTCCTATACCGTCCGTGGATAGGGACGTTAAGCTGTTGGTCTAGTCTCTCGACGTTCTATCGGGGGACTTAAAAGAACCCACACACTTGTCGATAAGAGTAGGCTAATGCCGACGTGACGTGGACTGTCACTTCCTCTGCTACAAAGAGAGCCAGGCCTAGAAGGAACCACGTGTCATATTGCCTGTGCTCCCGCTGAGTACCATACTCAGCAAATTTTGTAAAAAATAATAAAAAAGTTATAACTTGTAAAACATGCTATCAATTGCACTGTCTCAACACAGCCAGTGATAGTAAATTTATTTTGGTAACAACTACTTTTGCACTTCTTGTTTATACATTCAGTTGTCGCTTTTTCTTACCATTTCTTTCATTTTTTATTTTCTTTTTCTTAACATCAAACCCAAACCCATGAAACAACCCCCTCCCCACTTAATGTCAATTTGAGATAAGCGTTGCTAGAACGATTTTCCGACGGCCTTTTAAGAAAATGGGGTGGTGTGTACCGTTAACAATTTTAGCTTTGAGCAGCCATAAGAACGTTTATGAACACTTTTCTTTTCTTTAGAAACATGTTATATATGTAAATCAAATTTTCTGTTACAAGCATTAGAAACTAGATATCACACAGCAATCTTGAAACTTTGGATGAAATACATATTTCTCCAAACTTTTTTAAAAGCAAAGAACGAAGACAGATTAATACAAATTCCTTTACATAGTACTGTACATACACCTTCACTAAAACTGTTTTTTTTTAAAATCAGTTTTATGCAATGATTTTTTTACAATGTAAACTATGCAAGGTCATATACTAGATTTAATATAAACTACTGTAGGTGAATATAAATCAAACTATGGTGACAAGTGAATTAGCAGAGCTATCTGTCAGAGTGTATTTCAAAGGTATAACAAATTTTCTTAAGTATTTTGAACAATGTTTCGTTTGCCAAACACGTGAACTATAGAAAACTGGCATCTCATTTCAAATAAGACTGTTTGAAACTCTGATTCAATTGTTATTCGTACCTTGTTACAGAAACTTGCACCCAGTTTTGACTGCTTGTGGCTTTCTCTCACCCCATTCTCCCACAAGCCCAATGTACATACACAAACAAGTGACTAAGAAATGTCAGACTATTTGCATGACTGTACCTTGTGCCATCAGCTTCAATATTTCCCTTGATCTTTCCTCATCATACTCTGCCTGCAAAAGAACCAAACAAAAACCAATGGGACAAAACGTTACTATATTTAGATGTCTCTAATAAACAAATTGTACTCAACAATCCCTTATATGATAGTAGCTTGTAGAATTTAATGATTCATAACAATAATTATGTTAAATGAGACATTAACAAGCTTGGAGTCCTCTTCATCTAATTTTTTTCAAGGCTGGAGTTTAACAATAAATATTAAACTGAAAGAACTTATGTATATTTTCAGGGCCATAGCTAGACTCAAAGTTGTTGTTTTTTTGTTGTTGTTTTTTTTGGGGGAGGGGAGGGGAAGTCCCTGTCTGATGCTAGCTACAGCCTGGTGTACATCCCTTCTAATAACTGCATTTGTAGTGAAAAAAGTTACCTCACAATTAACTTTCAGTCAAAAATTTAGGGGGGGGGAGCATTAGCCCCTCCTGCCTGATGCTAGCTGCAGCTCTGGTTCCAATAGATTATTTATAAGCAACCTTGAATAGCTGACCCTCCCCCTCCCTGATGGTGCAACAATTTAACAAGCGCCGATTTAAGTATTCTAAGTGCCACTATTTGAATATTGTAAGCTTCCCCCCGTTTGTCAAAATCTGATATATTTAACAATTATTCCATGAGACTGCACTGAATATTAGCTGATAAATAACAGATGAGTGCGGAGCGTGAATCTGTTATAATCATGCAGCTACTATTCAGAAGGTCGAGTGGAATAATTGTTTTATTAAACACAGTTTTATTAAATACAACAACAAATTGTTTTTCACCGGCAAATATTTATTTGAAAGTAAATTTTGTGTCTGAAGAAGCTGCCGACTCAAAAATAACTTCCATTTCTGTTGAATCAAATGTCAGATGACAGCCTCACAACCATGCGTTTCCATATAATTATAGTCAATCGCTAGAATATGAGCTGATAACCGGTGACCACCAAACCAATCAAATTGCTTGAAATAGCATAACCATTGGACTGTATTTCATAATATAAAATATGCTTGCAACAAATGCTTTTCTTACAAACACAGTAAAATGACTTCAAAGAGTGAGAGTCAAACTTACTCCTTTAGCTAGCAATTTTGTTACAGGTTGGGATATAAAATGAACATCAAATAGATTTTTAGTACTAAAATTAATTTCATAAAAGGCAAAATAATAAACACAGTATGTACATGTAAGGCCAAACAAAAAAATATGTGTTTTTGTGTTTTCCTGGTTACCGACCAACCCTAAGTTTAGGTCATCGATCCCAATTTTTTTGTGTTTTTGGTTTCTGACAGCTGATTCGTCTCGCAGAAAAAATGTTTTCAGTTTCAAGTCTATTTTGTTGCAGCTTATATTAAAACTAACTTTACAGTACTAAAAGCTTGGAAGCCATTTATTTTTGCAACATTCGCACACTGCAGCCAACATGTCAGCTGAGACCAAACTGTTAGCCAATGAAAATGACACAGTAAATTCTGTTTCTATAAAAAGTACTTCAGGCAAATATAATTATTTCAAAAAATAAAATAAAAAATCCTTTCTACAGTACCAAAATTTTAAGAAGCATGTAACCAGAAGCACACCACATATTTTCTTGTTTGGCCTAAGAGCCTTACTTTGGAATTCATTAGAAAAAACTACTCTAACTTTTATTTACTGTAGTATGGTGTTTATATAAGTTTCCCTGATGCTTATTGGAACAGATCAGTTTATATGCTCATTTCACAGAGACTGAGTGTCAAGTTCTACATGTAAAGGTGTTGGTGGCCTGAACACTTGCTTTCATCAAAACAAACATAGTTTACAATTGCTATGGGAGTTTGACAACTGTAAAACTTAGGACATTTGGTTTTTAGTTGCTTTAAAAATATTGCATGCAAATGTTTCCAGTTTTTCTGATAACTTGAGCAAAAATTATAAACCAAGACTTTTGCAGAGTATACCTTATAGAATTTACAGTGACTGCACAAAACTTACATTCTCCAATGAAATTTTGATAACAGCATCCTGCACTTTTGGGAATTCTCGCTTCATCTTCTTCCTCACTATAAAATTAATTTTTTACAAAGATCATTTTGAACATCACTACATTCTAACAACCAACTACATTATTTTATTTAATTCCTTTGGGAAACAAAGAAAAAAGTGTAGAAGTCAAATTAACTTGTCCTAAAAGTATATTTTATTGATTCACTTTGAAAATACACTTAAAACTAAAAGATGCACATAGAGACTAAAGGCCCATTTACATTAGATGAAAAAAAGTGGAACGGATCGGATAAGGAATGGAACGGATCTGCTAAATTTTCTATTGTAAATCGAATTTTATCCATACCATTCGTATCTGATCCATTCCTGAAAAGGACCACAACCCATTTCTCGGTTTCCTTTCCCTCGTGTAAACGCAATAAGTGTTTTGGGGTACCAGTCCCGTTGAGCTTTTCGGAGCCAGCTGTGGTTTTGTACAGAGGTGTTGTTGTGGATCTCTCTCGAGGAACCGTGTAAACAGATCCGTACCCGTTCCATATCATGTTTATGACCAACCCAAGTCCTATCTGATCCGTACTGGTCAACAATTTTATTGTGTAAATGGTGATTTTTTGTGGTACCGGTACGGATTTTTATCCGATCCGTTCCACCTTTTTCATAGTGTAAATGGGCCTTAAATTTAGTAGTAATAAAAGGTGAGGGAGTCATTGCAGAAAGATGGTACCTGTGTTCAGCAATAGAATGACCAGTGTTCCTGCTAGGCTCTTAAAACTAATTCGGCAAGAAAACAGTGATGTATCTTCCTCAATCTATGATTCAAAGGATAATTATAGCTGCAATACATGCTTTTTTCTTTGTAAGAAAGAAATTTATAAATAAGAACACAGGTCCAAGCTGAGATTTGGCTAAAATTTTAAGCAAATGTATGGGAAAAATTAAGAACAACCCCAGGCACAGCCAAAGATTAGTGGTTCCTTTAAAAAAGATAGTGTGATCATAGTGCCAACCTATATACAGTACTGCTCTAAAGAAATGCAACGCAAGTCCGGCGCATTTCGGCCTTTGTTTCTGTGTGTGTTTTCGCCGTGTTTGTGGCGAAGAATTTGAGGCTCATGCATATTCTCATTTCCCTTTGGCCCAGTCATTTTCGGCGAAAACAATGCTGAATTTGCATTCGCAAATGTGCTGCAAACGTGCCGCAAACAAGCCGAATACGAGCCGAAAGTTTGACACTTGACTTTTTTCAGAATGCTTTGAATTAAAAAGCTACTTGATAATTTCAAAAAGCTTTGTTGCGCGTTTCACAACCATGAAGCCAGTCGAATCTACAAAGTGAAATGGAACAGAATCTGATGACAGCAGATTGTATATAAACATAATTGCAGTTTCATTTGTGTTTGTGTTTGGGTCATGTATGATCACAATAAAACAAATTTTAGCACTTGATAAGTCTTATAACTGCCTCCTAAAGCCGATGGAAATGTTTTTTCAGGTTCGCATGGATTTTTGCTGCCGTTTCAAAATACTTCATCGTTCGCGCGTCGCAGAAAGTAACAAGATTGGCACTTGACCGTGCTCGAGTGTTAAAATGGGTTTTACGCAAACAACTGTAAAGGCTATTTGGTGTTCTTTCATCATTTCTGGCCATTTGGACTATCCATTCTTGGAAGTTGTTGAACGAGGTCACAAACCGGGTCACCGAGGTCCGCGCGTCAAACACTTCTTCTTCAGGTGTCACAGCGGATTTTGACCCCCTAGGCCTAACTTGGACCCCCGGTCCAAATCCGCTAGCAGATTTGGATGCCCCAGTAAAAGTTCTTTAAAGTAACTCTGATATCTTGAATCTTGCGCTTACAGTGAAAAATCAGGAAGGTAGTACCAAGCCAAAGAAAATGTTATCTCATTATGAAACAATAGATACGCTATGTTTTCAGCACACATACGGCGAACCGCAAATGCGCTGCAAACGCACCGCATTGGGCTGGTTTTCGCCGAATATTCCTGTACTTACGTTGCTTTTCATTTGAGCACTACTGTACATGTACATGTGACCCATATGGAAACACTGAACTTTAATATGATGTCCAGTATTTGTCATGAAATAAACAATTTTCATAGAAACCATTTATAGGGCTTCATCAAACTAAAAAAAAATTTAAACTCTTTTGCAAAAAATAAATGCTTGAAGGAGGTTTGGGGATGCAAAATAACATGTACAGTTACACTAAAACCTACCCATTTCCTTTTCTTTTGCACTTTTTTCACCAGATGCTTGACTAAAGCTTGTCGTCTGCAGTACAAAAAAGTCAAAACTGCATTGATCAGGAACCATACATGTATGTATATATATATAATTTATATAATGCAATTTAACCAATATGCTGTACCTTGGATCAACAATCCAAAAACAACGTAAATTACAAAAAATTATCCAAAGCCGCAACACTGCAAACCACATTAATTGGACCAGTGCAATGAAGGTTGTCTAGAAGAACTGACTTTGTATATACATATTAATTACAAATCGTCATTATTTATTTAAACTATTTTTTATAATTCAATTAATACCTTCCTAACAGTAGTTTTTATTAAACCAATGGCAGAAAAAGTGTATATTTTGTTGTTACACTTACAGCTTGATTCTGTGGCTGCTGCTGATGCTTGGGTTGTGAAGATGGCTACAAATTAAATCAATTTTCAAAAATTTTACACTTTTATTTATGATTGAGCATAAAGTTAATTATGAATGAGTAAATTTTATTGAATACTAAAAAAATTAGTCTATAAATATTATTTAAGTCAATAAGCTAAATTTAGTAAAAACCATAAAATGCCACACTGAAGACCTAGACTTATGAATACAAATTTGTAAGGGGTTGTGGGTGGGGTTACAAATGAGGGTGGGACTTGTATATAGGGGGTCATATAAAACACTTTAGAAATAAATGCAAATAAAACACTTCAGAAGGAGCAGCTACTGCCATCACATATACATTGTACAATGATTAATTAATAATACTCTCAGTTCCACATACACCATATGACATGCACATTACTAAATTTTCTAAACTGTTTCTATTTTTGCATCTTTGGCAACAGGTTGGGAGAATGTTGTTTTTCATCTTGGATAAAATAACATTCCAACCTGTGCAATATCATTTGCTACCAAACAACTTATTTTATGTGGATCAATGTAACAGTGGGCGTTTTCACTATAAACTGATCCATGTGTCTGGTTTTCAACTAAGGAAACTACATTTTTCAGAACTGACGATTTTGCTTGTTTTTCACATTTGTGTACTTGTAATGTGAATATGGAAGGCAATTGTGACATCATTTCAGTAATGTAGATCAATCAGCCAATCTGACTGGCTAACCTGAACAAAGGACTTGTTTGTGCTACACCAATAGGCAACTCTTTAAGAATGAGACTCGTACCAGGCCCCCCACATGCAATATAATGCCTTGAACTTCGAATGTTTATGAAATCAAAGGTGACAGATGTCTTTAAGGCTATTCAAGGTAAATCATCTTAAAAATGGCGTTTGTATGTGTGACTTTAAAATTGTTTTTTTTTATGGTTGATTATGTGAATAATGTGCATTCATTTGTGAATTATATGATTTTTTGAGAATTTGGCTATCAGATGCGATTTGAGGTTGATTGTGCAAAATCGCACCATCGCGTAATGTTAGTTTTACACGTCCTGATACACATTGATTAACTTAGAGAAATAAGTAACTTGATTGATTTATTGATTTAATGGACTCTAGCCAATCATTTAACAGCTTTGTTTATACTTAACTAAGCACGTGTCTTTATACCCACGTTGGGCAGAACAAGTTTCATTCATATTGCAGCTAGGGCGGGATTAACATCCCAAACTCACGAACGACAAAGAGAAGAAAACTAAAGAAAGAAAGATCTAAAGTAACTCGTGCATCCGGAGACTAAAAGTAAGCCCTTTTTATCATTATTCCTTCTTAGTTATGTTGTGATAGCGGTATATGAGGTCAGCTTGGATTTCTCTCGTTTTCTTGGTTAGACATTTAATATTGCTTGTTTTACATTTGTATGATTACATTAAATACTAGATAATCGTGATAGTCTATGCCTTTAGAGTTATAATTCGTATTTATATTCATTTATGTTTTAGTTCGAATCGCATTAATCTTTCATCGTATTTGCTATCAACGAACCGTCCATCATGAAATAAATGTCAGACGAACTTGCGCGTTCGACTTAAACTCCGAGTTGCATTGAATTTGTTTGTTTACATCGTGGGTCGGGAGGATTACGGCCAATTTTATCTACCTTCTGCTCACACGTAATATCAGAAGGCTTAAGATGGGCCTAAGTCATTAAGTGAAGGGCACATGGGGGGGGAGAGAGTGTCTAAGCAGGGCTTGAAGTTTAAAATAATGACTACTATTTTCTAATAAGTTCTAAATACAAATTAAAATATTAATACCAGTATTTCAACCTTTTCCAAGAAACTCATGTGAGGCTTTATTTACTTATTACTCTCAGGGTCCAAGTAAATGGGAAGTCAAAACAAACGGGGGGTGGGAATTTTCTGAAAAATTTTATAAACAAAGCGGGGATCACACGATACGACAGGATGTGCCTGTTGTGGAGTATGATTTTTTGGTGGGAAATTTCACACCAAAAATGCACGTGCCCAAACGTAAAGTGCCTGCCAAGCATTTATTGTTTTTGCTTTAGCCTGTGCATGTGATTCGTAATTGAACTTGAAAAATTAATAAACGGGAGGTCCTATTAAACTCTAGGGGGTGGGAAAAGAAATGAAAATCTACTAAGCAGGGGGGGACATTTATTTGGCACCTAACCCTAAGAGTAGTTTTTTGTTTCAACAGAGTCCAGATCAGCATTGCTGGTTTAAATGGAGCTCTGCATGACAGAAACATTCAACTAACAAACTAAAGATCAAATGTAGCAAATCAAAATATACAAAAAAAAGGATTTATACCGTGAATAGAGAGCCAATACGATCACCAGAAAACTCAAAATCCAGTGTTTAGTATTTAAGTTTATCATTTTGTGTTCCAAACTTGTTTTCTGTGTTTTTGAAAAATACATAGTGAATTCGCATAAAAACTCAGAACAAAATCACAGAAAGCAGGAAAAATTAGCATCGAACCATTTCTGTAGTAGTAATAGGTACCACAACCTGCATTTTGAAGTATCCCCAAGGCTACGAGTATGAAGTTCTAGGCTACCGACTGTGTCAGTATGTGAATAAATCAGTACGTAGAGTCCAAGGTCCTACAAGTATATCACTCTAAGTATATGTTCGTCACTACCTTGAGCACAGTCATTGGGATAGCATCTTGCCTTTGTGGCTGTGCTGCCTGGTTTTCAAGTCTTGGATCTTTCCATGTAGTTTGTCGAGTTGCATGGTTTATAAAGTAGCTGGAAACAAAAATACAAGGATCATCAACACCCAGAAATCGCTTTGCCTTTTGTCGTATTAAGTTTATATTTCAGAATGTAAAGGGCAAGCAGCAAAACAAAAGTCTGTATTCGTTAGGACAAGAAACTACTTACTATCTTCCAACATTAGGATCGTACTTCGCTTCCCAACCTGGCGGAAGAGGCTGGTTTTGATGAGGTTGGAATTGCTGCCAGTTCGACGCCATCTTGTTTATTTTTTCCTGCTTCGAGTCGAGTAGAACTCAGTCTCCCATGGAGGTTATGTACTATGACGTCATTGTTAATACAGCCCATGCCCAAGGTGTATCAATCTTTAGATAAATACGTTTTTCACGGTATCGTTGAAATTTGTTATAAAATACAATCCCAAAAGTGAAAACCCCAACAACAAACTTACAACTTGGGCTGCCTTTAGTTACCTATGACCCCCGTTATTTGTTACCGTTGATAACTACTACTAACAGTAAGTTGTTTATTTAGATGAATCGAATATTACTTGAATGATTTGTGAGTCGACTTGTAGCAAGTCCAGATTTTTCGATATAAATCGCGAGAAATGTAAATTCTCTGCTTTGTATTTTGAAAAAGGACCGTAAGTAGGGAAGAGGGGGCTCGCTACCCACGTGCCCACCCCCCTAACCTACGTTCAGGCCTGATCGCAGGTCGACCACCCCCCCGCCCCACTAACTTACGATCGGGCCTGATCGCAGGTT
>JAOBRG010393246.1:0-10462 GCA_027574985.1 Umimayanthus nakama | reverse complement strand
ACCATTTTAAAAATCTGCACCACCATTTCATAAACTGTTATCACCATTTTGGACAATAAACAAGTCATAATATTGGCAGTAACAGCACCCCATAAGAACAGGGTATTTTCGGTGGCTTGTAGGCCTATGAGAGCTAGAGAACCATAGAAATTAGAATTCAGTTTAAGTGGTCTAAATACAGTGGGGAATAAGAAGGGATGCAACACCAGTTAAAGGGTTAACAATGAGAAAAATGATTGGGGGGGGGGAGGAGGTGAGATACGTGCAAGGTTAATGCCTGTTAACTTGATGTAGTGGGGGAAAAGCCATGCCAGCATAATGTAAAAGGCTTTAGGCATTGCTTGGGGAGTTATGTGGGTAAAAATATTTGAGGATGCTCATTTCATGTGAAAATTCAAGCCATTTGCACAGATCAAGAGTATTTAATTAATATAATATTAATTTAAATTCACATTTGAAGTCGTCTTTGTTAAAATCTTTCTTTTCCGTAATGTAATACACTATTACTACTGACAAACCGCAGGCAATGGCTTCAAACAATGATGGCATGACAGCGGACAACTCAAGGTAATGGTTTATGAATTTTATTGATTGCTATGGGTTTTTGTTTCATTTGTTTCAAGTTTCAGCTGTAACTTCCTTACAAATATAACTGTTCCAACTCTTTCTTCTTGCTTTGAACTTTGACCTCCCGTGTTTAAATAATGTAAGGTTTTGGAAATGACTGTTAACCCTTCACTTCTGATATTGTCAACTGGTGTCTCAGTTCCTATAGCTATTAATTCTCAATTGTGTAACATTGATTGTCTACATAATTTTCTGGTTTACCATATTTAATAAATGTAAGGAGCATTTTGCATTGTGTTTTAGGTTAACTTTTGTTTAGTAACTACAGTCTATAGAACTTAATATACACCTGTACAGTAGAACAATTAAAATAATCATTTCTAAAATGTATCTCAAAAATTGTTAAACTGAAATTTTTCTCGAGAACTCTTACTGAAATTTTAGATAACTTTAATACTATGGTGACCCGCAATTACATATCCAAACCCAAAAGCCTCGCATCCAAATCCGAAAGCCTCATGTCCAAATCTATACCTGCAAAAGCCTGATCACATCCGAATCAAAAAGCTCATGTCCAAGTCCAAAAGCTCCCTGAGTGTCCAAATCCCAAAACACTTTTCGCATTTCAAGTAAAAATATTTCTGCTTGCACTTTAAATTTTGCATTTTTCGAGAGGCAATTATTTTTGTTAACTTCATAAAAGCCAATTTAGGCATTATTTACAGTCATGTAACACTGTACAGTTGTATTGTGCGTTTGTTGGCCACAGTAACTAAAAGGTAATACCAATTAAATTTTTTTGTTTCATATGTTTAAAGTGCATACCACACAATGATACATACTTATTTGTATTTTTTTCTTGTTTTAATTTTTTTTTATAGTAACCACTCATCGTCAGGAACTGGCTTGTCTTTGAGTTCTGAAGGGTTTGGAATAAGGCCAACCATACTGAAATTGGTAAGACTTAACTTATGTCAGGTGCACTTTAACAGTTAAATTTTCAGCTAGCATGATTATAGGGGAACCACTATTCTGGTGCTCAGAGAAAGAAGACTTGTCCAAAGTTTATCTCTGCAATATTTTACGTTAATGTATTTTTAACCACAATAATTTGTTGTGGAGGATGTTTTTGGACCATCCTCAGAAAAGTACATGTTTCAACAGATAAATACATGTCTGTTTTGTTATGAAGTAACACTGGTACATGATTTTAGTTTTGAAACCTGTATTAAGGTGAGGAATAAATTATGTAATAATTCGGTAACTCCAAAATAAATATGTATAATGTTAAAATGAAGGAAATTGGTTATTCAAGTGTTAAATATGACAAGTATATTTACCCAATGGCTTGTCTTGAATATTGTTTGAACATTAAACTTTGACTGGAGAAACATGCTATTTGCAAGTCAAACTCTTTAAGGCCATTCCCCTGAAAAAAAATCTGCTTGATACATACTTGAAACAAACACATTGCCTATTATGAAGGAAGCAGGTGTTTGATCTTATTTTGAAATACTTGATAAATCAGCTAATTTCATGCAAATAAGTCTTGTTTTCATTTGAAATATGTAACAAAGCAATTAAATAACTAGTTTTGAGTATATCCCAAGTTTTCATAGCAATTTTATGTTCAATCCTGGACTTTCGAGCAGAAAAGGACACAAAAACATTAATCATGGTTTCCTACATAAAAGACGATGTTTTTGTGTTAACAAAAACGTTTTCAATTATTTCAAGTTTGGCTTGATAGATTTTCTAAGTTTCTTCAAATATCTTAAATCATTAATTTGTCAATGAAATGAGGGAAAAAAATAAGTGGGTTACTAAACTTGTTTAGGAGGTATTGTGCAAAATGTTGGTAAAATAATCATTTTTTATTTATTTTCTGACGGGAGCCTGGGGTGAATCATACAAAAGTTGGTTTAGATCGAGTAAAATTCAATCTTTCCAATTAATTTTACCAATTGGCAATTAAACTGTGTAATTTTTTTCAAGGAACAACAAAATCTCTCACAAATTAAAATTTTACTTTCGTGTGCAGATTGAAGAGCTATGCACTGCAAAATGGGAGAATGACCTTAAAATACTATTCTTTGTATCATTCATTTGTCGTTTTTAAAGTCAGAAATGTCTCTGAACTTTTCTGATTTTGATTGGTAGTATTTTGTAAAAATAAAAAAAATTTTGATGGTTATGATAACTTGAATTAGCTTATGGTTCTCTACTGCCCCACCAAACCTTCTAGTGATCTCATCGCAATTAGACTCTATGACTTCTCCAGCTCATGAAGCAAGACATTTTTCGAGACATTTATTTCTCTTTCGTGAACGTTTCCATCTGCATCAAATATTTCATGTGGTACAGCTTTTCTGGTGTCAGTAAGCATCAATTGCATTAACTCCATCTCTTGAGTTCAAAGTAACAATAAAAGAAGACTCTTTAGGATTCCAGTAAGAAAATTTTCCCACTACTATATTTAGCTTTTTTAATCTCTTTTTTCCATATTCCTGAAAAATGAGTATATTTATAGTAATCTGTATGTAACCTAAAATCAGATGAGAGTAAAGTATTTTATTGTCTGGGTTGTACTTGACTGCCTCTTCTCTTCTTTCTTGGAATTCTCTGTAACCAGGACTGTGCTTAATACAGTTTTGTGTTTGCAAGTAGCACCCCTTTTCTCTGAGAGCCACTGATGCAGATTGGAAGATTGCAAATGGCAGTAAAAGGGGAATTCTTACTAACCACAAGCTCTCTAAAACCCATTCAGAGCAATGTGGGCAGCTGTAAATTTCACAGCATTGGACTGTTGGTAGGCAGAAGAGAAATAGAGTCTGTCAGAGAATTCTCAAGTCGTGGATATCCTAAAGCTTAATATTCTATTCCATTTTCCATCCACTGTCTGAATCTTGTTGTTGCCAACTACAATTAGGTATGGGAAATCAAAACTTTATTTCAACATTTCAGGAACTTTTCTATATATACCTTTCTATATTCGCCAGTGAGAAGAAAAATTGTTAGCAAATTCACTGCTTTCTCTCGTGCCGACAACCTTTAACTTTAAATCGAGAGAGCTTAAGTGACACGTACTGGCTTTCACTAGATGACTCCATCAATATGCTTCTCGCCCTCTACTCAAAGATCCTTGACGCGGTAGCCCAGTCGAAAGGGAAGTCATCACACAATGCGTCAGGATTCTTGTTTATGTCTTGGGGTATTTAAGACCCCCTCTGTTCTAGCTATTCCAGTCAAAAACATGTGACCTTGTGAAAGCCACACAGAAGCCAGAAATCTGGTCTCCCTTTTAGCTGGTTTAAGAACCAAAACGAAGTTTCGGGAACTGTATACAAAAGATGCGAAGGTTGCACAGAACATGGAAGTTTCACCATCAAAGCCAAGAACTATAGCAAGACAGATGCATCGAGCAAACGCCTGAAAACACCCCCGCTGAATCTATTCCAGATTTCTACAGGTACGAATCTAGCTTCATGATCGTTTGAACAATCATTTTTCAGAAGAACTTAAAAGTAGTCTCTAAGATACGCTACTCCTTCTCTGAAATATGAGGAAGCTATCAACATCTGTAGAGGAAGCAATCAAAACACTTTGTTAAAAACCTAGCCAATGCCCCAGTCGTTTGAGCACAAGGATGGCGTTGTCCTTATACTTCTTAATAAAACCCTTATGCACCACTATAATACCTGCCAATATCCACTAATACTTCTATCTCTTTCTCTCTGGGCGCTGAATAATGTTCAAGTTCAACACTTCTAAATTGTCTTAACAAGGCAATTGCAGGATCATTTCTCTGGCCGAGTCGGTGGCTTCTTGTGATGAGCGTCTCTACTTTTTTCGGCTGTAAATATGCTGATCAAAATCTGCTGATCTAAATCTTCTAGCTGAAAGCTGAACCGCTTTCCGGAGGTTGAATACTTGGTGCTGTTCATCGATGGGCTCAAATCAGCGAATGGTCTTGCATTAGCTTATACAATGTGTGCACAGCAAAATCCTGGTGGAGCCGCTGGAGGTTGTAAGGCAATGGGATGCTAGCGCAGTGAATAATGTGCACAGGCGAATCATACTGGTATTTAAGAGCTAGCTTCGTTGTCATATAAAGTAGAGAATAAACTGCTAACACAGTGAATAAAGTGCACAGTTAGTTACAATCTAAACTCCATCTTGAGTGTTGTTCAGTAGTTGTTCGGCCTCCTCTATGGGTAGTGTTGTCCAGATGAGTTCTTTAATCAGTTTGTTGCCAATGTAAAAGTCCTTTTCCTTTAATACTGTGTCTTTTACTTCGACACTCTTCGTCAGAAACTCAAAAAAAATGTCAGTTAGAACCATGCCACTTTAAAAAACTTATTTGGCATTTCGTCGGTGTTGAATTTGACTAAAGTAATTTTTGGGTTAACAAAACTTTCTGATTCCAAAAAAGTTCTCTGTAAAATGACATAGTACTCCTGACATTGATCTTCTTGGAAGTTTTATGTGCTCATTTGTAACTTTATCATTAGGTTTCGAGATATTAAAAGTCTTCTGGAGAATAAATTGACATTCTCGAACAAGAAATTTCTTCCTACTTGATTTTCTGATACCAACATGTTCCTGTTTGATTGGCGAGATATTCACTGGACACACAATGATATTCCAACTCCAGATTAGTGATTTTATAGGTTGAAGGCTTAGAATTGTCTGACTCGGAATGTATAACTTTATCCGGAACTGGAACAAAGTAACCTCAAAAATGAGTGGATGAGAAAAGCCAACCAGATAGAACACACCATTATTATTAAGAATTGGACTGTCTAGTGGGATGCAGTACGTGCATGTAGAGCTATGGATTACTGATAATACTAGTGTGTCTTGAAACAAGGTTCAAATCAATGTTATTTACGAACGTGTTATTCCTTATGATCTTCAATGTTTAGATTGGATATCACACAACAGCTCTTGGTACAAAAACTGTTTTTCTCTGAGAGTTTTGGAATATTTAGGTATAAAGTTGCACTCGGATTTCCAGATGATAGGTTTAATGTGGTTCGGTTTAATGACGATTCTGCTTTGAAACTAAAAGATTCACGTTGAATTCTGTTTGGATTCAGATTTTCTGCCGAGATTGTCAATATTGGTACTTTAGAGGAGTAATACGAAAAATGCAGAATGAACTTTTGAAAGCAAAGTCTGCGACTTTGTCCAAGATAATTTACAAATGGTCATTGGACGGGTTACGCAGTTAGCAGATGTGGCGTAAGTTAGTATGCGGCTAAAAAAGATGGCTCAAAATGCAAGTATTGTAGCAAATTTATCAAGTCGCCCTCTGCTCTGAGAACGAAAGATCTCACTGGATGAAAAAAAATACATTTACCTCACGATACTTTTAAATGGAGAACGCAAAAAACATTGGGTCTTCGAAATACGCATTAGTAGTAGTGGACATTGCTCCGAGGTATAAAGATGCAGAAGCATTAACCTCCAAAAATCCAAAGCAGTAAATCGGTTGTGGAAGTGGAATATGTTGAACAAGATTATTCATTATTCCTTTGCATTTTTGGGCTGTTATTCATTATTCATGTCCATTTTTTTTCAATTATTCATTTTCTATCGTGAAGGAATTAAATGTGCACAAAACATATTGCGAGGTGCGCGTTTTTTCATTAAGCTTTAACAAATTCGCTAGTTAAAAGATTCTCGGTTAAACCATGAATGCCTTTACCATTAAGATCTGGTTACCTCGTCACTATACCGAAACAATTACCTAAGCTACTGCATGCAACTCGTTATGAAAACTACTTCATCGAATTACAAAATGTCAACGTAAAAATTGTTAAGCCAAGTGCAATGCACTGCACTTCCTAAACCAACATTTACTACAGTACGTCTTAAGCTTGGTTCACACTAACGAAGGAAGCAGCAGTGGTGGAAGTGGAGATGGAGGAATCCTTGCGTTGAGTGGTGGATCCAGAATCTTTCAAAAGGGGGGTGACTTTTGAAAAAGGGGGTGGCTATTTATTGTCTGATCACCAAAATACACTGAATGAGCTTGGAGCTTGCTTCTTATATTTTTTCTTGTATGCTATCTCAAATTGGGCGTTAACTAGTCACCCGTTCCATCCCCCCCTGGAACTGCCCCTGTTTATCAAGTGTGAACCATGAATATGGAGACGGAAGCAAAAGCTGATGCTCGACTGAAGCAGAGACGGAAGGAATGAACTGTTCATTTTTCTTCCATTGCCTCTTCTGCTTCTGTCAAGCTTACGACGCAGACAGACAGACTTCTGTTGACTTCGAAGTGTGAACTAGTAATGACAGTAGCGCGAGCGGAAACGGAAGGAAGAGCCATCTCCATCCCTGCTTCCGAGTGGTGTGAACCAAGCTTGAGCTTCTGTTGTCTTTGTAGAAGACTACTACCACCTCAAACGCCAAACTATAAAAGTTACACCAAGTATAGCCACAAGACTGAACTAACTGCTTTAGAAACTAATTGCAACAAGCCAACTGTGACGCTGCCTGCAACTAACAATGCCTGACGTAAAAACTGTTTAATGAAGTACCGTGGTTTTTGAACTTCTGCTTCTAGACACAGGAGGAAAGCCAAAGCGTTGCCACAGCAGTAGAAGGTTTACACTACTGCCACACTGCTGCCCACACTAATGCCACTGCAGTTAAAACTACCATTAGTGTGAGACCGGTGGCAATGACAGTATTGTGACAGCAATGTACTCAACTATGCTGTGACAGCGGTGGCCTAGATAGCACTGTGACAGCGATGGCAGCAACAATGGCGTGTTACTGTTGCAAACTAACAATGCTGCAAATAACAATGATAACGACAACACTGTAACATTACTGTGCACACTAGTGTTGTTGTAACCGGTAACAGTGCTGTGACAGCGTTGTAACAGCAATTTTCTCATTGCATATATTGCGAACACATCACTGTGAAAGTAGTAACAACTGACACCGCCGTCGCAGCACTGTCAGCTGCCATCGCTGTCACACTAGTGTGCACATTGTTATCTCAGCAGTGTCACTACTGCCACTTGTTCAGCGCTGTCACTGTCAGCGCTGTAATACTACTATCAGCACCTTCATTGTTACAATGCTGTGTTCGTTTTCGCTGTCACAACGCTATGCACATTGCTGTGGGATTCCGCCTATGTAGGAAATAAATTCTGAAGCAAAATCTTGGTAAAACCCCCAATCACAGTTAAAAACTTATAACACCAAGTGACACAGAGCTGATTTGAAACGCAACTGGCTGGTGCTTAGCTTTGCAGAGTGAAATTAATGAAAATGGTTCACTGTCACCACAAGACCAATCAGCAAGTTCAAACTAAACTTAAAAACTGGATACACCAATTACCCCCATGTCTCAACAATCTGCAGCGGTCATTGGAAAACACGCCCCATCTTGGAATTTTCGAAACTTGCATTTTTAGCAAAATTGTGGCTAGTTTTTTTTTAAGTAATATAAAACAAGTATAGAAAAATATTAAAGAATAAAATAGAAAAAGGAAACTAATTCAACCAATTCCCATTTTTCGATTTAAACTCGATTTTGGATAATTATTTTCATAATTTTTTCTCAATCAGACCCAACGATTACTTGCATCCAAATGTTTTGATGTAAGATGACCACGTGACCAGTAGAACGCCTTCTCCGGCCACAACCACCAAAATACGTATTCTTAAATCATGAGATCATGTGCATGGAACCGCAATTCACTAATTGCTCATTAAATTTTATGTTTAACTCGCGCAGAATCTGAGAATTTTAGCACCATTTTCATACTCGCATGAAACGCCAAGGAACTTTAAGTACTTTAAGCAATATATTATACCGTCAAAACAAGCAAAAATCACTTTCCATTCGGATAGAACTTCTCCTATAAGAAAACACTTTTCTACAGCGTAATAATTGATAATCAAGCACAGCGCGAACCATGACAATCACGTGACTAATAAAAAGCCGTTTTCTCGACATTACAAAATGTTTTCCAATTTTTGTTCCTATTTGTTTTCACTTGAAGAGTTCTAAACTCAAACTGGCAACTATCTAAGAGTAAGTAAAAAGCATAGTTTTTACCTTTCATGCTGATGTTTGTGTGCTGATTTTGATGACTTGTGCCTGTGCTTTTTCTCTTTTTGCTTTAACTTTGATTTTTGTCAAGGCGTAAAAAAGATGTTGAACGCCAACGCTCGCGCAGCACGCTTTTTCAGTTACTGGTGGGAGTTTCGTGACGGTTGCCTTGTAAGCCCAGCTCACACCGACTGGTCACACTGTTTGTGGTGGCCCAAGTTTTATCGAATCAAATGAGCTTTTAAAGTTGTGTTCTCAATCATTCCAAGTTTAGTGTTTAGCCAGCCTATTATTCATCTTTATTTCGGAGTTTTCTATTATTCATTATTCATTTTTAAATTTTTGATTATTCATTGTTCTTAAGGTTGCTACTCCATTATTCATTATTCAATTTTCTTACCGTTATTCATTATTCTTTATTCCGCTTCCACCCCCGATAGTAAAAGCATTTGGAAAGATTTAATCCAAAAAGCTTTGTTGATAGATGTTTTGATGGTTGATTCAGGAAAAGAATTTGTAGGAAATGTGACTACTTCGATAAAGAAGCATAAAGTTTAGTTTCAACGAATTGACGCTGAAAATCGCAGAGCGCAAGCTTTTGTCGAGAGAGCAAATGGAGCTTTAGCTGAAAGATTATTTTCTCATTAATACACGCAAGAGATGATTTCCTAAGACAGGTCGACAGTGTGGGTTGAAAGGTTACCTGCTATCTCGAAAGTGATGAGTAGTGAGGTAGTGAGGCTAACTTGAAAAGAACCAGTCATGAGTATTAATTAAGTTAAAGAAGTATTGATTAAAGATGTGGCTTACAAGAGACCAGTTGGCTGGATAAAGCAAAACTACCCCCATTTTATACTGAAGATTATCTTTATCAGTTTATGCTCCTGGTGAGGAAGAGGGCGGTGAAAGAAATCAGGCAACAGCCCCGACCTGGAGTACAAAACATTTTTGCTTTATCACACAGCGTTTTATCACAGGCAAAAACCATGTTGTAATATTTGTCAGGGGGCGCACCAAAACAAGGGTTCATCTATGAAGTCAATCCCGAAGACACTAAATTACCTCTAAAACGTGTCAAATCCTGATCATGGATTCATGCGAATATCTAGATTTTAATGGGCTCGTAAGAACTACATCTTCAAGGACGGATCATTTATCATAGTAAGCTGATAAGCCTAGTTTAATCTGTTTATAGGTCACTACTGCATAAACGCGGCGACTGGAGAATACCGCAGTCTTGGCAAAAAGCGTATTTCTTACTTCGTCTTTTTAACCTTCCAGAGCGGTAATATACATTTACATTAAGTCATTTCGTTTTGCTTCTTTGTCACACCTTCACATGAAAATTTTGCTTTAGTATCATTATCCACGATGTAACACTAAACATGTCGAGAACTATGTCCGCCTGCCACCACACCAGGTGTGTGATTGAAGTATTTATATTTGTGACTAACTCTTTGATTTATTTGACTTAATACATTTCTTTTAACTTTGGTCTAATTATTTAATTCAGATCTTGAGCTGATATCGCAATTGTCTATCCATTTGACTCACTGTTATCTCGAAACATCTTTAATTGATAAACTTAATAAATGAAATCAACAGTAAAACTCTAGCATATGTAAAATTACTCGGGCTGTAAGGCGCCGAGTATTAAATTCGCTGTTGGTTCTTTTTCGTTGTTTCGAGATGGTATGGCGGGCTCGTAAAATTGGCATGCGGTTTTATAAACAAGATGGCAGACACAATATGAAGTCGAAGGTTGGTGTATGCGGTTTTATAAACAAGTGAAATACTTGTCAAAGGTTGGTTTGAAAA
>JAOBRG010393235.1:0-10462 GCA_027574985.1 Umimayanthus nakama | reverse complement strand
GGTTTTATAATTAGTAAAAGACTTGAAACCGCTACCGGAGATCAAGAAGGACACCAACTACATGTACCAGGCAAGTACAATTTCATTTATTTCAATATTCATTGAGAAACCGTCAAGGTCGATTTGGCCCGTACATTCTCTTATATTTGCTCGGCGCCATGACACCAGTGACAGGTACGTGGAAGTACAAAAACAAACACTTGGAATATGGGCCTTTTCCTGTGGTTCGACCGCTAAAACCTACAATTTTAAGTTCAGATATTTTTATTCATGAACCAGCTTTATGATAACTATTTCTTGAATTAAGTATAGCTACCACTTTGCTCTTTTAGTATGAAAGATGAAGAAACTACTAGCGAGAACCAAAACTCGGGAAAATTAAACTGGTGCAAATTGGATTTTTAAGAGGCAAATTTTGAAACTTGTTTACCTGAAAAGAAACTAAGGTGTTATTGAAGATGTTAGACGTCGAATTTCCATATAAACTTTTCTCTTTACCTACTTGCCATAGAGGAGGGTACCCTATACCACCTGTGATTCACGAATCACGTAAAGTTTTTTAGTATTTTCACGTTTCAGAGAAGTTCTGAAAATCTTTCACGTTCACGTAAAAAGAAATTGTAAAAAAATGACAGGTTCTTTAAGAAAGGTTTGAAGACAGATTTTATAAGTGTAAATCAGTGAAAATCAATCAAGCTAATAAAGTTATTTCATACCATTTCAGACAGTTCACTAACCTGGTATTCAATATTAAATACTCCAAGATTCAAGAAGTTGTGAAGTTTATCGGGCAATCATCCAATGTTCATCTTTTTCCTGTATAGACTTGTATAATTTGTTGTTTATAAAAACAGGTCTATAAAATGCTAATTCTGTCAGAATAGTGAATTGTAACGGCTGTCAACAAATGTAATACATTCAAGACCATTCAAGAACAGAATCGCTGATTGACAATAATATTTCTACCAGATTGAGTGGGTCTCAGAAAAGAAAAGTTGCTGGAATTGACGAAATTAGGTCGCGTGACAGCTTCGTACCCAGGGTGCCTCGCGATGTTTCAAACAAAATGGTGGCTCGAAAACTCGCTCAAAAGACCTCAAAACAGTGTGCTCAGTGAAAGACCGTGAGACAGGACATCCAGAAAGTTCTGTAAAAATTCCATTTTTGACCATTTTTATTCGTTTTTTTCCTTACAAAATTCCCGTTTCACGTTTCTTTAAACACTTGATTCACGGATCTCGCGCGTATACAACAGTTTATCACGAGGACGTAAAAATAGTTAATTCACGATTCACACGTCATTAAATCACTTTTTCACGAATCACAGGTACAAAAAAGTCCAAATCACGCGTCACGGAAAAGGTATAGGGTACCATCTCCCTGGCCCTGGCCGCTCTCTACCCCCACCTGCACACCCCTAGATATCAAATGGTCGGTTCCTTACGCCTGAATCAGTATACTTTGAGAATAGCAAGTAGTTAGTTACCTTCGACGTTTTTTTAACAACAAAGTTTTACAAGTTTATCTGGAGTTTAAATACAACCTTACAAATGTTAATAAAATTAATTTGATTTTCTTCTGGAGTCTAGGCTAAGAATTGAATATGTGAAACACGCGAATGTTTGTTTGATATTGGCTGACTGATTATTAACATGCCACTGATGGCTAATTTTTATTATTGCGATATGGAAACTGACTGGCCATTGCTAATGTATTAGAACGAAATCAAGCAAAAACAACACATAAAAACATAAGCAGTTTCTATAAATTAAAGTTAAAACGAAATGGTCTTGATCAATACAGTTAGTCATGTGTATAAAACAAACATACATTTTAAAAAATGCTTACACAATATATTATAATTCTACAACTGTAAATGTGTGTTAGTGGTCACTGCTTTGACTGTAGTGACATTGGAATGTGAGTAAAACAATTCAAAACGGTCTTTTTCACGACACAGCGAGAGAGATGACGCCAAAGTGTCTTTCACTGCTGGACTTTGATGCTGTTACTACAATAAGAACCCAAACACAAGCTGATCCCGTTTATGTTTATCGCAATTTGTTTCGGTAACTGAACGCGAACACTTGTAAAATAGGCGTTTTGCTTTGCAGGTCTGGACTTGTCTCTGCATGTTTATAAAATTCAAGGAATGTCCGACTTTCACAATGCCTATACTCTGACACCCACGCTCCTTGGAGCCAAACTTCTCTATTCAAACAATGTATTTGAAGTAGCTCAACTTTGCCTCCAGCAAACACATTTCAATACTTTACTTCCAGCGAATCTTTGTACTGAACAGAAAAGAAAAGCTTTGGTACAAAACGTTAATCCATTGGTTGTGTTTTGCCGTTTTCGCTGCTCTTTATTACACTAGTTTTGTTATTTATTATTAATTAAGAAACTGTTGTGAACCAACGCAATTATTTTAATGCCCGTTGGTTTTCAAACTAGGAAAAGAGCCAATACAATAACGTTAATTTATTAAAGCGGCTTCTTTTCAAAAGATTGTACAGTACAACTTAAATTGGACGGTATTAAATGTTCTCAAAATGTTTGCAAGCTTGTTCAAACAAAGATTAAGTTCAGCTCCACTGGTATTGCACGACCAGTTTCGCAATCGTTTAATAAAACACTATGTTTCTTAAAACTGTCAAACTGTACGACTTTTAATAAACGTCAGTCAATCTTGATTTGTTTTGAACAAAAGTGCCGAAAACGCTAAATCATATACTAGATGACAAAGAAACGTTTAAGAATTTTGCCGAAAGAAACAGTTCTATCACGATAAAAAGTAAGTTTTAGTTGACTGATAATCCTTTCGCGGACGTTATTAAGTAAAAATGGTATTTGAAGTATGCAGTCATTTTGAAATTAGGTAAAAGTTTTGGTCTGTCAAACGGACCTAAGTCACAACACAGGTGGAGCTCTACAGTAACTAATTAACGTGAATGAGGAAAGAATCTTTGTCATTTTAAGAAGTTATACTGCTAGAACGATATCGGCACTCGTTAAAAGTTTTTCGTTTCTTAAATTGAAGTTTTGTTAACATTTTAATCGTTAATACAAACGAAAGCTCGATAATGGCATCCCATGTTTTCAGTCAAACCTAGCGAAAGTGGTAAAACTGGCTAAAGTCCGAAGGCTTAAAACGATGAAACTATTTAATCTGTTTCAGGTGGACGCTCGTAAAAGTTAAACATAGTTGAAGTGTCTGAACCATTATTCAAATTAGTCAATGTGGTTGCAGAAAAGTAGTCTTTTTGTTAAAAGCAGGAGTACAGGTTAGACTTAGAGAAGGGTTTAATTGCCTTGTTTACTACGCAAAAATGTCTGAAAATTGAAAGTTCTCTGATTTTCTGAAATTATTTTTTGTTTCCAAGTTCACCAGCTGAGTTTTGAACCAACTTTGGGCTTGCTGTTGAAATGTTCCAATATTTGTCAAGGGGATTGAAAACAAAAGCAATAATCAAAGATTTTAATTGCAATACCAAGGGTTATAACAGTTCCATTAGCGAAGTTGTAAAAGTATGAAATTAACTGGCTCTAAAATTTGCAAGACAGATTTATTTGATTGCAGTCTGTTGCAATTAACTGCTGCTTTCAGCATTATGCCTTCTGTGGTTTGATCAGACCTTTGCTCTTTACCTGAGCCTCAAAACGAGGCATGCGGAAATCAAACGTCAGCAGTTCTTCAGAGGCAAGCACTTGTGAACAAGTTGAGCAGGGCATTTTGGTATTTTCCTGCACTTGTGGGGTTTTAGCCAATCACAGCGGCACGTTCCCACGACCTCCGCTCTTTTGATGCGTGTGAGCTCTCTCGGTATGTATTGTTACAAGGCCCCCTAGTTCACGCGACAAACACCAGCCAAGCATGGCTCGGCGAGCTCTCATCCAATCACAGCCAAGTGCTCTCACGACCTCTCGCGCACTTGATTTTCCTTGTTTAAGACCGCTTATTAAATTCATTTGCGAGGGATGCGCCGCGATTCACACCATTGGTTGCCATTGTTCTACCTTGAGGCACAAGTGCCCATAACAATTTTCCCACGCTCATAACTATTCTTGTCAACTGTAAACACGCTCTGTTAAACAAAGCAGTCTTGCAGTGGAGCAAATCTTTGATCAAAATTCCGATGTACTTATCACTGCCGGAACTCGAAAATTGGCTCTGATACAAAACTGGTCCAAACTTTTCTGCTCTATTTTTTTTCTACAACCTCTGTAAGTTGAGTTTTTCACGCAAGTGCCGAGTTTTAAATATGACAGAGGAGTTAAAACCCATCGATCGTAGAAAGGTAAGCTGGCTATAAAGAATATTCCAATCAAACTTCAGTCTGTATTTTGGTTTATCTATTAAAATGTTATGAATTCCACAAACAGACTGCTTTTTTCTTTTCTAAACAGGCGACAAAACCCATTATGGAAAAACGCAGGCGGGCCAGGATCAATAACAGTTTAAACGAGCTAAAAGTCTTAATACTGGAGGCCTTAAAACGAGATGTAAGTAAAATAGTGAACTTTGAAAAATTGCACATAATCTTACAAATTAACCATGGAATGCCTTTCAAACAGAGTTTGTAAGTTTTGGACACTTTATTTCTTGTTACTCGGAGCCCGGCATTGAAGGGGACCGGTTTTAAGATAAGAAATAATCCCAATAGGATAATCACGAGAGTTTTGATCTGCTGCTGGGCCGAATCATTTTACGATAATCCGATTTCTTCGAATCATTACAAAAACAAATACTTTGTGTAAATTGCAATCGCAGCGTCAGCAAATATCGTAGTTTTCAAACCAAAATAATCCATGAAAACGAAAAAGCTTATTTTAATGTGCTATGTACAACATACTGCGAGCGAGCTGTTTCCAATAGAGATAAAAATGGATAAGTTCTTTGTGTAGCCTTTATGAAAATGCCTTTTCTGGACATTGTGTTAGTAAATGCTTTCATCCAGTTTGGTTGACAATCTTCGCTTTTTACACTGAACTGAAGAGTGAAGTATGTTTTTATAGTCATTCAGATCTCAGGTATATATGTACATTTATTAAACGTGTTACGAATGCTGCCAACAGACACAGCTGAATATTACATCCCGCATTTTCGTTCGGGAGTATCAACCACTAAAATATTAGTGTGATTACTTATGTCATATGACTATGTTTATGAATACTGCGCACTCAATCGTAGATTGCACGGTCTCAACAAATATTGTCGTGCCCAATGTTTAGTTGTTCCTTCAACGTGGGTGGTATTTGGGCTGCATCGTCCATTACTGCTAGCTGCCATGACAAAGTGAGATTACTCCGGCCTAATTCAATTAGTTTTTTTTTCCAGTTAATCGACTATATATGTTCTTTCAGCCCTGCAGGAACATATTTTAAAGGTGTGTTTAAAGCCAATTTTCACCTAAGTAATTTATTCCTAAGCACATGATCAAAGCTTTATATGCACGAAAAAACGCTTCTGGCAATGTCGCCGAAAAAAGAACTCGAGAAACTTTTAATTTGCGTATTTGCTGACTTATTAAGAAATAACACCGCACAATTTACGAACTGTCGATAATATATTTCATATAATGTAGTCAGTTCCTTATCATGGCATATGTTTTTTGATATTGACTCTTTAAGCTCACTATAGCAAGTTCAAGATACCTCAACAATTTAAAACCGCTGTTTTCACAGACTATTAAACAGATATATCTTTCGTTTTATCAAAATATATTGTATTTCTCCTGCCAGAAAGTGTAAAGAGCTTAGAGTTGACAATTTTGAATTGGGTTGTCGGGCTAAAAACTAAAACCAGTATAGTTGTGGCTGAGAAGGTTAATTGCTGAAAGTGAGACAAAATACGGAGTGTTGTCGAGTGGCAGCCATTTTACACGTACGAGTTTTTCCAAACAGCTTTTAAGAATGGTATGTGTAATCAACCCGAGCAAAACCACAATCAGCTGAGTCCGGCGTGAGGAGTCAATTCAAAGCTCCGCTAATATAAGAAGCACATGACTCTACTCTGGGGAGGAATGAGGAAATATATGAGTGTTAATTCACCTGGACTATAATCAATTAAACTCAAAGGTCATAGACAGAAGAGCCTTTTCTCGCTAGGACCTTTAAAGGCCGGGAGAGGCGTTGTGGTCAAAAAGCTAAAATTGCCGATCTCTTTCTCCGCGACAAACAGCAAATTTATATGCACAATTTAAATGAAAAATAATTACGCTGTTCATACGTTTAAAGGTAAACGAACCTAAAATTGTCCTATTGCTACATTATATACAGTTAATCTGTAATAAAAAAAAAAGGTTTAAAGTTTACTTGAACGATCGAATAACCGATATGGACATGTACACGAAGACGTAATTCGTGTAATTCGTGTAATTCGTCGTATTGAATCAATCAGAGAGCATTTGAAAACTTTACTGAACTAGCACACACCACATACAGCCCTCTTATTTTCGAACAGAACAAGTTTAATAGTCTTATTGCTAGTTTAGTCATGGACTGTCAAAAGGTTCCAAACAAACCTATAGACCACCTCGTTATTCTCAACTTGTGAAGTTAGGCAGTGTTGTTACAGAACTCAAAGGTATAAAACAAAAAAAACTAACATAAAAAACGATAAAACAAGCACCAATAAAAAGTTTTTAGTTCAAGTTTAGCACTGCACTGCGCGATTTACCAAACCAAAGTTTTGCAAGTAGCATTTGAACAAGAAAGAATCCTAAAGTTAATTGTTGCTTTGAGATTTTGTAGTCTTTTTCACTAACTGTAAAGTACTTTGCTTGAACCGACAGACGTCTTGTTATTCCAAACTTGAAAAGGCCGACATATTGGAGATGACAGTACAGCACTTGAGGGCACTGAAGAACCAACGCGTTAGTGGTTAGTATATCGTTTATGAGAAGATCATTTTAATAGCTCTTTTCCAGGAAGA
This sequence comes from Umimayanthus nakama, assembly GCA_027574985.1. Taxonomy (NCBI): domain Eukaryota; kingdom Metazoa; phylum Cnidaria; class Anthozoa; order Zoantharia; family Parazoanthidae; genus Umimayanthus; species Umimayanthus nakama. The sequence goes on along the minus strand of JAOBRG010393235.1, from coordinate 3,528 downwards.
ACACTAGTTCAGGTTTGAAAACAGGCTTTTTATCAACAGGATTATAAGTGTATTATTTTTTTCGCCCTTCAGTAAGGTCTGGTGTATAGCTGAGTTTTCGGGCGTTAGCCCTTCGTCAAAGCAGATGAAACCGTTTTTGATTTAAAAAAAAAAACTCATTTTAGCTACTCGCTAACGCAACGAAAACAGTGTTTTTGAAAACTAGTCTTCCACCCTGTATTTATTTTTGAGTGACTAGTCAAGTATAAAGATGGTCAGTCGAGTTGGTGAGCTCTTCAATTCAGATCATAAAATAGGTCGACTGATATGTGTCTTTCAATGTCTTGAAATACAAGATAGTCTCTTTTCTCGGAAAAGACTGCATGATATTTACAAAATTACCAGACAAATCAGTAAATCGTTAGATATGATGTATTGTTTTTGGACTCTGCTAGCTAGTCCGTAACAACGTGAAAACCCTCTCAATTTTTTCCAAATTGAAATTTAAATTGTTTTGTTTCTTCACTTGAAATTGAAGAAAACACAATGTAAGGCAACCTGTGTTCTTTTCTTGCAGATGCTCAATCCAACTCGCTCGCCTTAGCAAATTATCGAGCAGGTTTCAACGAATGCGCCTCAGAAATCACTCGACTTCTAATGAACTTGGAAGGTGCTGATCTTCAAGTTCGCGGCAAGCTTTTGAGTTTCCTGGCAACATGTTGCCATAGTAACACAAGCCCAAAACTCTCCACCCCCTCTACTCCGGCACCCACGGGCTTCGAGCGCTCATTCACTCAGCAGTTCGATTCTTCAGCTCCACCAAGCCCAACGTCTCTGACTTTTAAACCAAACAACAGTTTCGCTGCAGGCGGCATATCAAAATACCAAATGGTGCCGGCGTTCACAAACGGTCAACTTGCTGCGATTTTGGTGCCAACAATGGAGTCACTTACGTGTGGCGTGCCTCAACTGTCAGCAGGGGGCCTATTTCCTGTCCTATATAGTAACCCGAAAGATTCCTTGTTCAAAAACGAAGTTGAATTATCAAAACAACCTGTAAAACACGACTCCGAAGGAGTATGGAGACCTTTTTAACAAGTTTTGGGACGCATTCTTTCAATGAATGATAATGTTTGGATCGGGTTTTTTTGCACAAAATATACCTGAGGAATATCGTGCACTCAGTTAGATGCTACAGTTAGAGAACTAGAAAAAATAGCTAGAGACTCGAAAAACTTAATGCTATTCGTCTATGCACCCATTTAGTTGAACTTTGAAAGGCCATACTTGCTCATTCTAGTGCATCACAATATGGCATGGATAAGGGAAAAACAGATGAACTATTAAATTAATAGGTCAACTCAATGTCATGAAGTTTTAAATAATTTATTTTTCCCATGTGCATTCATAGCTTTAAAAAAGAAAGCTACTCATATATCAAACCAATAATTATATCAATATTCATAGTGTTAGTCCTAATATCAATACTGTGTAATCTTGGTCAATGATGGAGTGTCTCTGAGTTCTCCCTTTCCTACAAAAGATACAGTGCGCGTACTATGTACGGCTGAATGAAATGGAGCAATACAAACACAAATAAATATAAGAAAAATTCCTAAACACGTTGTCAGTCTTACTGATTATCTGATACGCAAACGCAAGGAGTGTATACACGGTCAATGGGAGGGAAAACTAAATTCGCTTATGTTTCCACCTCTGTGTTCCGGTGACACATCAGATGTCATTCGTGCACAAACTCCAAACGGTAAACATGAAATCGAGGCAATTTGTCAAATCCCCTCCAAGGAACAAAAATTCTCTTTAACGATCCTGGCTATCTGGTCATGATCACAGGGAATCCAGCTGAGATGTGCTATTACCAAACCGAGGTTTGGGACGGGCTTAGTAACCACCTCCTGGCTGACAAAGTTCAAAATCCTGCGGCGAGAGTAAATTCGAGGGCAAGCTATGATGCCAGCTCAAGTGACCTGAGAACGTCGTAAAGCTAAAAAGCCTAAAGCAGTTCCGATGTACAAGTTTCTCAATGGCCTGGTTCCTTTGTATAATCGTTTTTTCTCTCGCTATACTAATTATTATTTGCGCAATTCTGATAATAAGGCCGATGGAAATTGATTATCTGGTTAGCGTCAGCGCCCGCACGGGTTTTTGCTCCCGCACGAAAATAGTTCGTCGTTCGTCGCGGCGGGTCAGCGGGTTTAAACGTTCAAATGTGGGCCAGACCCGTCTTGCGCGAGTCACTTGGGGTCTATGCATTTCAAAAACAAGGAAATTTTAAACGTAGCTAAGCAGTGGCGGTAACAGTGCCGTACCTACAGGTAATTCGCTAGCTATTTGCAAAGTGTTCAAACCTGCCGTCCATTCAGCATTTTCATGAATGCAGCAATGTCCTTTCTGTGGCACTTTGGTGATAACAAGCCCCATTCAGTTTTAGTTGAACCTCCGATAACTGAACTAAGGCCTCCACTACAACAGCTGCAAGTTCCATCAATCAATACGGCCAAAGCACAGCTCTGTTCAACTACATGTTTTCTCTTTGCCAAATTGAAAATTTCCAAACCATAAACATGTGATCCTTAAAGTGATTTCTGACCTTTTTTTTTGAACAGGAAACTTTACTTAGTTCTAAAGACGGTGTAAACTTTGTTCAATAAATCGACTATTTCTCTCGTTGAGATAGTTTTCAATTTTTTTGATTCATTTGCTACAATTCATTTTGAACAGCGAGATGAAGAAAAGCAAAAAGAAAAGTACAGCTGTTGCGTTATTTAATGTATATACAACCTCAATAATCTAGACAGCGAGCTACAGCAAATTTCCTGTAGACTCAAATTTTCCCATTTCTTTACGTAATAATTGCAATCTCTTTTTCCGTTATCTGTAAAGCTCTCAATTTCAATTTGAAATGTACAAAAGTTGGTGTGCAACCTCGGACTTTCCACGTGTAAATAAAGAATCTACCTAGAACTTTGATATGTTTTCATTGTTTACTTTACCCTTGCCTACATTTTGTAGCCCCAGACCGACAAGAACAGAAAAGCAGGATGCTGCTTTTTGCTTTTCACACAGCCATTTACACAATTTCATCCAAAAGGAATGCAGATAGACGGTTTCAGTTCCAAGAAAAGATGAACACAGATTTCTTGAGTGCTATTTGCAGACATAATAAATATCTGATGGACTTCTGGGCCTGTTTTTGAATGGAAATATATTTGTTATTATTCTCCTATGCAAGAATTTAAATTAAAAGTTGAGAAGTTTCGTTTCTTTGATAATCTTGCAAGTGGATGAAAAGACAAAGTTCCAGTTTATGTTTGTAGCATTCACGTCGTGTATGATTCGGTCTTGAGTCCACTTTTGCTTGCATTTTGTTGGTTCAGCTTGTACATCTTTTAACAGGGTTGCATGCACGAATTTGCATATCTTTTTGCAGAACTTAGGGTCTGTTTACATGAGAGGCGGGTTGAGTTTCGTCCCGGGACGAAAAACTTTTTGTTTACGTGAGCAGTTTCATCCCGGGATGCCGGGATG
>JAOBRG010393223.1:1696-21995 GCA_027574985.1 Umimayanthus nakama | reverse complement strand
GGAGTTACAGCAATGTAGAAGGTAGCTATTCTCATGAAAGTGAGACCCAGTGAGCAGTAGAGTGGATAAGAAAGACATAAAAATGAGGCCCATAATTCTCAGGAAAGGAAAATAATGGAGGAAAGCAGAGCTCCCTGTATCCCTCCCACATAGCAGACTTTGTTGGCCTTCTCCAACTGGTGCCTTGAATGTTGTCAACTGGCCACTTAGTGATAAGGTCGTCCAACTAAGCAAAGTAACATATTTATTACATAAAACTTATGGAAAATGTAAGGCACTGCATGCACTCTATGATAGTTCTGATATTACATCATTCTTTATTTCATTTTCCATGTTGATGAATCCTCAACCAGACCAAATGTGGTCCCTAACATGAGTTTTTTTTGCCGTTTATCCAGACTGCTGCAAATAGTCTTGACTGAAGTTTTTATTAGGTGTATTAATCCAAACAGTAGACCACACTTCCTATCTTTGTGAAATTAATGTATTTTTCTTTTGTTGTTTATGATAATTTTGTAGTATATGCTGTGTTTTAATGGCAAAGTACTCCTACTTGAATATTTGTTCTAGATTTCATTACATACATAAGTGAGAACTTATTCTTTCATTACTCGAACAATCATCTGTTTTGCATAATTACATAAATTGAGTCTAAAGTTTGCCTTGCTGTCATTTTGCATAATAGGGAGAACCCTCTCACATTGGCAGCAGAGAAAGGACATTCTGAACTTGTCTCACTCCTACTAGAAAGGTCTGTTGTATACTTAAACCTCAAATCATGGAGCCTGCATGTGTCTGTAATAGAGCACAGTGGTGGAATTATATGAATTCTGGTACATGTTTAGTGATGTTTTTTTTTCGAAAATGGAAAAGAAGCCTAAAAAAAAATAACAACTGATCTAATATTTTTGACAGAAGTTGTAGGTCTCAGAGTGCCAGCTTTATAAATTTTCTGGGTGGAGCTTACCTCAGACCCCTTGAATCCTTATAGTTTCAATGCTCAAAAACTTTCACCTCGTGGATCTGTAGGTTGGACAGTCTGCAGATTGTTTTTTTAATATCCTTGTATGTGGTTATTAATTTTTATATCAGGGAAACCCCCAAACTGCTACGTTTTCCCCTGTGGTTTGTAGTCCCTCTGCTGAGTTTGTTTGATACATTTTGTGTCAGGGGGGCGAATGTCGAGTGCCACACCAAGAAGGGTTGTACCCCGTTCAACCTGTCCTGTAAGGAGGGACACCTGGCCATTGCTATCGCTCTGTTCAAGAAAGGAGCAGACACTGAGGTATGCTGACCACCGTCAAATACTGAAGGCTTTATTAAGTTTGTTTGTTTTTTGGGGGGTTTTGGGGGGGAGGGAGGGGGGTATGGTATTTTACACTTAACCTGCACTGTTCAAAAACAAAACTCTCACTCAGTACTGTTGTTAGTGGTTTTAGTTAAAACATTTTCAAAAGACTGATACTTTTTAAAACAAAGATGAGATTTCATGACTTTGGACAAAAACTTTAAGCTACTAAAGCTCCTGTATCAGTGTTAGGATTTCTTTTACTTTTCAATTAAAACAAGTGTATATGTTATGCTAGAACTCAGAACTACCTATCATTTCAGTGTTCACTCTCTCTGGACAGCAAGATGCTGATATAATTACTAACAATTCAATTGCAAAACAGGCTTGCGACTCTCGTAATAACACCCCCCTGGTGGCTGGCATGAAGAATGGACATGTGGAGGTAAGAGGTTATGAGTTCTGTTGAAAGAATTTGCATGGGGAATAAATCTGGAGTAACATAAAAATTAATTTTGTATTGTACAATACTTATAGATTATTAATCAACGTCATCTTCAAAGCCATTCTGTCTTACTGTTCTGTGGTTGGCGTGTTTCAATTTTTGCCCCTTTTGGCTTTCTTTTCACTTCAAAATAGCATCAACAGAAATCAGAAATGTTAGAGTTTGCATATAAACTTCTCATTTACCAGCATATAAGCTGGTTCATATTTCCTTATCAAAGTAATATTTTAATAATACAGTTTGTAGTGAACAAGAGAGATACCGTAGAAGTACAAAATTTTTTATGCTGACCAAATCTCTCTTTATAGATACTTACTAAGAAAACAGAATGCCTGAGTTGGGCTGTATGTGTATCCTCTTGTTATTTATGACTGCCAGGTTTAATGCAGCTCTAGTTTTCAGTCATGTCTTGTTGATAGAAGTTCATTAAATTTCTGTTTGTGATGTTGCTAGGTCTGTGAGTGGCTTCTAACTGTGGTGAACCACCTGCCGTCAGAGGAGCAGGCACAGAAGTGTCTTGTTGCACCTGTAGAGGAGAAAGAGAAACATGACGACATCATGTTGGGTCGCACTAAATGCTATGATATTGTTACCAAGGTAAACAACGAGTTGTTTTTGTAGTCAATGACTTGGAATTTTGTTCCTTGATGTTGATGAGCAACACAAGTGTTTCCATTATTGTTTCTTCTACCACCAGATACATAAATTGTATTCAGAGCTCTCAGTTTTTCCAAAGAGTGAGTTTAATTGCTGAGAGAGAGCCAACAACACAAGCTTCACCTAGGGTGGTGTCATGAGTGACGTTAGGAACAGAAGCGCAAGCGGAAAAGCTTTTATGTTAGTTGTGTCACCATGAAAATGGGCCTTACACAAGCATAGCAACGACGGAAGAGCAAACAGAAGGATCAAACTTTCCCTTCTGTTTCTGTCTGTGTTGTGTTCCATTTTTGTAGTGACATAAGGACAAAAGCTCACTGGAAGAAGAAACAGAGACGAAAAAAAAGGAAATATTCCCTTCCTTCAATCTTCACTTCCGTCATACTTATCCTTTTGTCAACCCATTTTCACGGTGAGATAAGAGTCTTCAGCTTCCACTTGTTCTTCAATTCCTTACATTGCTCAGGAAAACCAGGCTTAATTAAGAAATGGTCCATGCTTGGCGTGCGTCTATCGAGTTATGGATAATCATTCATAACTCGATAGAGGCACAGCTTAAGTATGGACCATTCTTTTAGAACATTGCCACTTTAAACGAAAACTGATGAAATACACAATTCTCCTAAGATATTGCAGGCGTTTTGATTGGTTAAATTCAATCACGCAATTTGATAGACGCACGGGCGTTCGTCTGTCGAGATTTAGAAGCACGCTCGCGCCATACAAAAAGCGCGCGAAAAATTGCCAGCTATGTTCTAACTAGTTATAAAATACTTGTAAGGTGCTGTTGGTCAGTGTTTGTTAGTAGCACTATCAGAGTTATTAAATTAGTATGTTTATTAGTTGTACTAATTTATTTCTTGCAGACTAAGAAGGCCAGAGAGCAGAAAGCTCACATTGCAACAGAAATCTTCTTGAAGGTAAACTTACTTTACTGAGTCAACTGAAGATTATTTCTTGTTGCTAATTAATAATAACAACAACATTAACCAGTAGTAGTCACAGTCACAACAACAACAATGACAACAACAACAATGATAATAATAACAATAATATTAAATGATAATAAAAATAAAATAATAATACCTAATAATAGTAATAATAATAATAATAATAAGAAGAAGAAGAACGATAACATCAATGAAAAGAATAATTAGTGATAGCTATAATAAATATTATAGTAATAATAACTTAACTGTGTGTCAAAAACATTTTAGCTGATACCTGAAACAGATATTTACAAGTAGAAAATAGCATTAATTTTTTTCTGCATCAAACCTTCTAATAACTGTGACGTCCGTATAAGGGTTAAAGATTTAATTTTGTTTTGATAATTATTCAGTGTGTTGTGCTATGTTTCTTTTGAATTTTTTTCTTTCAGGAGCATTTCTTGATTGGTAGTGAAGAAATTAATTTTTTTCAGGTTTTGTGTTGTTAATAGTCACATGTGTTTTAATGATCCTTAGGAACTTGAACATGAAAAAGAAAGGGAAGAAAACAGAAAGAAAAAGGCTGCTGCCAAAAGACGAGACAAACGTAGAAAGAAAAAGGCCGCAAAAGAGAGTGAGCAGCAAGCCAATACGAATGTAATAGAAGAACTTCCTTCAGAAAACAGGCCCCAAGAGTTGATAGACCAAGATTCTGATCAAGAAGCTGTTGAGGGAAGTGGTCCTGAAACAGATAGGTCTTCAACACAGACACCCATGCTTGATTCTAGAGACACACAGACACCCAATGAAAATATTTCTAGTGAAGCAGATTCGTCTCCCGATACTAACTTTGACAGTGTTGCCACCCACCTGTTGTGTAACCACGTGCGGAAGCCCAAGATGTCATCGGAGGTGTTGCTTGGGAGGGTTCATTTAACAAGAGCAAAGAGACAGCTTGAGTTGCATGGTGACAAGAGTAGAGGAAAGACTTCAAAAGATGAAGAGAAGTCACACATTCGAGGAGCAGCTTTTGCGGAACCTGACCGTGAATGTAACTCAGCAAAGGACCAGACATCAGACAAGAGAAACAGTCTCACATCCAGTCAGAACAAGGAAAAGAGAAGGAGCGGAAACTTTGAAGGAAAGCAGTTGAAGCCAGACCTGGAGAACAGGGAAAAGGTAGATAAGTCTGAGATGGACACCAAGAGAATCAGTGAAAAAAACGGGATTAAGTTGTTATCTGATTGCCATTCACAGACTGTGAACTCCGTTCGGAGTGACGGAAAATCTGAAAACAGGGCAAGTAAGAAAGAGCTGAGCTCTACTGACAATGCAGTTCCAATTCGAAAGAACACTTCTGGTAAGCACGATGCAAATTCTTTCATTATTACTCCAAAGGAGAACAGCGTCAAAGAACATATTGTCAATGAGAAGGAAAAGGAAAACAGGTCGGCCCAGACAAGCCATGTTCATGTGAAAACTGACAAAGAAAAGTCACACGCTTATGATGTTGTGACAACACTTGCTGTAGCTACTGCAGCTGTATGTACTGTCATTACATCTGTGTTGACACCTACAAGAGCATTGACACTTGACAGCAGGGTCGCAAACTCAGGACTGTCCACAGTTGGACAGACACCCATTGGGAACAAGATGGCAACTGCTAATAGTGATCGGGAACAGAAACATGGTAACAAGATTTTATTTTTCTTATTTGGGATGTTGCTCAGTGAAGGAAATTGCTGAGTTGCAACCAATAAAAATAACATATTATTGATCAGTTTGAGAAAGATAGCAATTTGTAGTTTTACCCATACTCCTTAGCAGACAAAAACCCTAAAAATGTTTATAGAAACACAGATAAGTCTCAGTGTAGCTCCAAACTCACCATACATAGTGTGTGTCTATCGGCCATGGTAAGTTCACAAGGATTCTTGATGAAACGTACAGTCAGTGCCATTTTAGGCGCAGGTAGATGCAGTATTGAGGAATTTCTGTGAAGTTGAGAGTTTGGATCATGAATGTAGTTACAGAAATATATTTTTCTTCAAATGCTCTAAATTTCTAAAGGCATAAGTACTCTTAACTGTTAAAATCTGGTTTTAAATGTTTTTTTTTTCAAAGTTTTATTCTCTATTGAGTTATATTCTGTGGAAAATTTGTGTTATATTAGAATCAGAGTTGTTCTGACCATTACTATTTTCTATTAGCACCAGTTCACTCACCAAGGTCCAAATCGCATCCCCATAACCTGTTGAAGACTGAGGACAATTGGAAAGAAGTCACGCGAACAACAAATAATAAGTAAGTTTTTCTGAATTTTTCATATTTTGTTGGTAACTTATATTTTTTAATACTAATTACAAAAGTTGCTAACAGCAATTTACCCAAGGGAAGTTAGGTTGGTCGAGTGGTTAGCATTTGCGCCTCCCACCCAGACCCGGGTTCTAACCCTGGGATTTGCATGTGGGCTGAGATTTGGCTGATCTCAGTCTGACTTTGAGGGTTTTTCTCCGGGTTCTCTGGTTTTCCTCCCTCCATAACATCAGCCTTAACGCCGAGATCTGTGCCGTCTCCCCCATTAGTCCCATGGCTAGATACTTTGAGACGTAAATAAAGTTATTTAAGTCATTTAAGTGATCAGTGTGTTGCATCGTGTAACTCTGAAAATCCGTGTTCCTGTGTAAACTGATCAGTGATACCAAACCTGTTTGTGTTGCAGAACAATGGTGATCCAGCTGGTTGCACCCAATTCCCTTTGTGGTCGGGTAATAGGCCGAGGAGGCAGCAAGATTAACTCAATCACTGTAAGTCTTGTGGGTCAGAATAACTACATGTAGGGTTGAAACTTAAGTAAGGTTATCTCTCACTTTTTAATACTCTTGAAAGGCTGGTCAGTTAGAACTTTAGGCCAAACAAGAAATATTTGTTTCCTTCCACATGCCCTTGAAAGGTAGGGTCAGTTGGTCTGACTTAACAATATTTTTTTATAACATTTTCATTTAGAGATACGTTGATGTGCTTTTCTCACAATATAGTAAAACTGTATACATACCTCTTAATTGCCGAGTGCGAAAAACGAGGATCCATAACTTGCCATATGGACCGAGCAAACGAGGCTAATAAGATGTTTATTGTATGGCTTTGTTGGTTATTCCATTTTTGAAAAGGTGATCGATGGCTAGCGGTCTGTACGGCAACTTACGGACCTGGAATTGACCAATCACAGTACGCGAAATCAGTCAGCCATATAATAAAAGTAGTTACAACCTGACATGACAAAGTTATAGTTTTATATTTCAAACAAAGCTTCAGAACATTTATCTGTGTTGATTTGAAATGTTAATGTAACTGTCACTAAAAATCAGTAGCCAAGGTCTGACAGTGTCTTAATGTTTGTTTTTAAAATTTGTATCAAGTCATGGCTACCGTTATAAACTAGAAAAGTGTGTGGCAATAAAATTCTGTAGGGCTGGAAGTCTTGACGTCTACTAACTATGATAAGAGAAGTGACAGAAAACTCACGTGTGTTTTTTGTTTTTGCTTGTTAGAGTGAAGTATTTTGGCTATTACTTGAAATGCACAAGGAATCCGCTTGGTACCAGTTCGGGCCTAATCTGTTCTCATACTTTTCTTACCTTTGCCCTAAGCATTATTATCCACACTTTTTTTCACTAATATCCATCTTTGCCTATAACATTAGTTTTATTAAGTAAACATTTTTGTAATCTGTTACGGTGAATGTTTCTATCATTCTAGGAGGAATCTGGTGCTCAGATCACAATCGGAAAACCTGAGACCAAGGGAATTGGTGACAGAACAATCACAATCAAGGTAAAATGCAATTGAAAGTTAACTGTTGTGTGAATGAAGCCTACAGTAATTATGAAACCTCTACATTAACAATACCATACTTTAAGACTATTCTCAAAAGTACTACTTTCATCAAAAACAAAACAACATACTTCCATAAAACAAAGTGAAATAAATTTTGTGTCAACCAAAATCTTCCAACCCTAAAATACTGTGCGAAGTTATCAGCTATAAAAAGTAATTACCAAGATATGAGAACCCTCAGTGGGCACTTGATAGGCGAAATAAAAATGACTCTCAAAAGCCGTTATTGATTTCTTTGCAGGGATCAACAAAGTCTGTACAGCGAGCCAAGTTTTTGGTCACACAAGCCCTCAACACACCGAGCACAACTGCGCAATCTCCCGTTAGCACTGCCACAACAACAGTTGCTATAGCAAACTCGGAGCCTTCAGCGATTGTAACTTCATCAGCAGCACCCGTCATTAGCACCTTTGCTGCCATTACCTCGGCAACTTCCGAGTGGCCAACCATTATGCAGGCAAACAAGTCATTGCATTCACAGACCACTCCCAAGACATTAACTATTAAAAGTTCTGTGATTACGGATGAAGGACTTAATAAACCGCAAGTTGATAGCAAGGAATCGCCTACCAAAATCCCCGAACCTCCAAAACCAAGCAGTACAGAGCATGTGCTTGCAAATGGCTGTTCGGTTATCACTCCAACCCCAGACATATCAACAACCGGTGTCCCCAGAGCGTCAGTAGGCACTGCACAGACAACGACTGTATGGTCCTCAAAATCAGCTTGGAAGCCTTACCGTCCAACAACACAAAGCGTGGGGGTGTGTACAAGTGCCGTGAAGACTTGCACGAGTAGCAGTGCAACCACGACTGCTATCACCACCCCTCAAAGTACCTCGTCGAGTATACACAAACAGAACAGTACAGAAGATATCTCCACGCCATCTGGCTTGGCCACAGTCTGTTCAGGTGTTAGTTCGGCTGTAGAGGTTCGACCCAGCTACAGTGGTATAATTCGAGGACCAGATCTTGTCGTGTCACCTTTTCAGAAAGACTTACCTTTATCCAAGGTAGTTTTCTCTTACATGTTTCAGTTGTGAGAGAAATTGTTCTACATGTTTCAGTTGTGAGAGAAATTGTTCTTGTGTTTTTGTTTTTACAGGGCTGCTGAATGTTGCTTGGATGTAATGATTTAAGACTCCCAGCTCCAGGGAATTGTGAACAATTTCTCTTAACTCTTGAAGTGTGTGGCCAGTTCCTATAATCTCACGACAAAATATGTCGATAATTTGCTGGTGCTGAAACGGTTGAAGTTGCAGGGCAAGGGGTGGTATTTGCAATCGTCAATGCAAGGCAATTTTTTCAGGAAGTGTAACACTGCCTTAAAAAATGATTAAAATTTCAAGACTGACATTAGAAAAACATGAATTATACTGGCTCAGAGGAAGTTTACAGCATTTCTGATCCTGGTCTTTAAACAGTTGTTAGTTTGAATACTAGAGACTTGTGCAACTAGGACGGGAACGTCAACGAGAACCTTACAAAGCAGCAGACTTACATGTACTCTTGTACACAGAATGAGACATACATCAGTATAAAAGATCTGAAAGAACAAGCTTGGTCTTTGAGCGCTGGGAGAGTGATAAGCAAGCTCGTGACTTTAGCGGACAATGTATAGACAGTGTCAAACCTATTTGCATCAGTACAGCAGTAGGAAATGATAGCAAACATGTGCTTCTTAGCGTCGTTTTATTGTTCCGACTGGAATTACCGGAAAATAAGAACAATTTAAGAACAATTTGAGGCTGAAATCGTCAAAAAATTAAGAACAGCCCAGGCTGAACCGAAAGTTACTGGTTCTTAAAAAAAGGCGTGTAGTTACAGAATCCTATGACTTCGGATGGGAATGCAACCAGCTGGCCTCCTTTCCATCGTCCTTCTCAGTACACAGAACGCTAAAAGCTCAATTTTGAGGAGTTGTAGAGAACGCGAACAGCAAAGCGTGAATCATTTCAATCTTCACGAGACTTCAAAATTAAAGTTACCAATATTTCATGTTCACACAGCTTCACACAAAATTAAACAGAAACCTATAAGTTATACGAACAAGAAAAGGAAAACAAGACGTTAAAATTTCAGCAGCCGTCTTCGTTGACGTAAAGTCACTATTGCTGCCTGGGAAACGTGATGTATTGACAATATGTTTTGTTCCCTAGCTATCAGACGCTGTGAGACTACCAGTGACAACAGTTGCGAGCACCACCAGCGCTGTTAGTACAGTAGACCACAGGAGGCCAACGACAACAGCAGCCAGTGAGCTCACGTGTGGTGGTGTTGGCAGTGCGGACTTTGGAGTGATAGGCGGAAATAAGCGGCAAGAGGCTGAGCCAGTGTCACTGTCATCACCCCTGCCGGTAAATACCTTCGGAGTAATTGGAGATGGTGCAAGCAGTGTGACAAGCTTTCAGGGTAAGTTGGGCGAAACTAATTTGCGTGAAGTAGGAAAACGTCACATTTAAGACAATTATTGGTTGCAATAGTACAGTTTTACGATCTTATAAAGCAACAGGGTCAAGTACTGGAGCAAAAAAGCAGAAAACGCATTCCATGGCAACTGAGTTTTTCAACTTGCCAAATAATTGGGAAAGTGGTGCATAATCAATAGGCGCTTTAGCTGAAGAACGTTTAACGAAGTTCATCTTTGCAAACTCGAAGAACAAAGTAATTTTGTCTTAGTAAAATGATGCCTACTCGGTACTCTCCGTAAAAACACCAGATTTCCAGGGAACACTTAAAATATACCTGATAATTTAAACCTGGGTTTTGCAGGTGAAAAGAGAATTTCGACGCTCTTTCCAGTGTATCAAACAAGAGAACTATTGTTTGATCACACATCAAACACCGAGCGCATGCAGGAGCGTTTTTCGTGCCTAAGTTCAGATTGTTTAGTACGTGAAATGGCTTTCTTTGACAGTTATGTTTTAGAATGAAGAATAATATCCGTGAAACGCAGCAGATTTTTTCTCGGACTTCCAAACATGTCGTAGTTAAGGTTTTTCATTATTAGTTTTTGCATCTAGAGTTAATGAGTTTGAGCAAAAAAGGTGTTGTATTCGGTTTGGCGCAATGCAATTGTCCAATTATTGCTGTAACATTTCTTGTCAGAACCTCGGCTGGATTGTCACAGTGAACCACCCCTCTCGTCGACTCCTCCAACCCAGATGAAGAATGCTGCCCTCCCTTCGCCCAAAGAAAGGAACAAGACGAAATATCCGTGTTATAGTCCTTGGGCAACCCAGCCTGCAGGTAAGTGTTGGTGGAGGAAAAACATTTGCACGATTCGTCGTGGAAAACCTTGAAAGCCATGGAGTTTTGCAAATTAGTTTTTCTAGGCTTGGAAAGTCATGAAAATTTGATTTGGGTTATAAAGAGTCATGGAAACATAATGTGAAAACATGGGCCGGTTTACTTCTACTAAGCAAGAAGAAACAGAAACTTGATTCAATTTATTTGTAGAAAGCTAGATTGCCCTGAGATCAGTTACAGGTAAATAAATATCTCTATATCCTAGATAAAGGCCACCTGTTTTTTTATCGCGAACTAGGTTGGTGTGCTGAAAAAGCTCAAGTCTAAGATAGTTTTGGTACCACCAAGAAAAAGATGGTCAAAATATGGTCGTAGAGTCGTAGAATTTCAGGAGATCACGAGAGTAGAAACTGACATTTTACAGTCTACCACTAAACTTAGTTTGTTGGTTTGCCTCACAGAGTAGCTGTTGCTGTCTCCCCTCTGTTTCAAGACTTAATTTTACAGTTGGTGATTGACAATGAATCAGTGACAACCAAAATTTAGCGTGGTGTCTACCTTCTTCGAATTACCAAGCAATAGTTTGGGCTCTTTTTAAAAGCACTTCTTGTTCCAAGGCTTATAAGCAGAGGCAAAATAGTTCATACCCCAAGGTTGACTCCAACTAAGATTTCTCAACCACTTGGCTCCCAGCACTTGACAGATATACCTACATACACACTGCATGTACTTACTTTTTTCTTGTATACTTCAGGGATTCCAGATATCGGTGGCAATGACTTTTCAACCAGCAGTAAATATCAGGTATGAATTGGTCATCAGGTATTTGATTGGATTGGTGGGTAGACTGAAAAAGTAGCGACTGGCAAGTTTTCTTTTCGGGTTGATAATTTTGTCCAGCATTAGTTTGAATTTAAAAGTTCTAACTGGCTTTAATTTAAATTGAAAATGTGTCCTTTCAATTTTGATCTAAGGTATTTTTAGGGAATTTTTGTGTTTTGGCGGTGTTGAATGACAGCTTCATCTGCACCTCGCAGCCGCTCTACGGTTTGAAGTATTGGAGAATCCCCCCTGGATTCATCAAATCTTTGTTTTTACAGCCGTGTCTTAATTTAAGCTTGGGCACTGCTCAGGTAGAGTTGTAAAAAGGCCTGAGATAACAGTGGGTCTTGACCTTTTTCTTTTTTGTTTCAGGGTTCATTACCAGGGATGGAGCTATTTTCCGAGTCAAACAGCTTGTTCAGTGGGTAAGCTGACAGATTTAGGAATAGTAGCGGTATCCGTTGCCAGCTTATGACTTAGAAAACAACAGCAGCAGTTCTTTACATCGACATTTGTGTTTGCTTGCGTGCATAGCATGGGAAGAAGGACAATAAATCTGATTTAACTGACCTGTTATGTACCGTTATGTGAAGATAAGCAAAGAACTGTTATGTGAGCATCACGGCCTTGTGGACCATTCACGTTCATAGTTCGCCACACCCGCAATAGCGATTATTATACATACCTTTGTATAGAACTGCCACTGGACAGCGCACATTCACATATAGAGGAACTAGTATTTGGAATAAATTAGATAATGAATTAAAGCAATACGGCTCCCTACAGTCTTCAAGAAAATTATAAAAAGGCATCTTTTAGAGCAAGTTTTTTCATAAAATTTTATACGTAGTTTTATTCCTATTTTTATTGTTCATAACTTAAATAGTTTTAGTTTCATATCATTATGTATCATGTCAATGTAAATAGTGTCTGAAATCCTCTGGAGGATGATTCTATCAAAGTTATCTTATTTCTTACTAAACTGTAAGATTTTAAACATTATACCATATAATATTGTTAATTGATTCTGAAAAGCCCCTTTGGGAGAATTAATATTGTGGTATTGTATTACAGTAGTATTGTGTTGTAGTTTGTGTATCACTGTCGTATTGTGTCTCCTATATCATCACTCCATATCCAGTGGTAGTTACAGGATCAGTCTTATCTGGTCTCTCTTATCTTCAGTCCACTGACGTCGTATCCTTGGTCCAGTGGAGATGACGGTGATTGCTTGGATAAATCCCGAAGTTTCAGCTGGTCAGAACAGGTGACGCCTGCTCAGCCTGTTTTGCTACGTTATGTTCACTGTCTTAAATGAGGGTCAAGAAGGGGGGTCTCGATCCTCTTTCCCAGCCGAATATTTCTCAAAATCCCAGTCCAAATATTGAGAAATCCCAGTGTATCAGATGAAAATATAAATCCCATTCCCATTTTCTATTGTTTTAAATACTGCAATTCCCTGTCCCAGTAACTCAAATCCCTTTTTCCCAGTCTAAAATAAAGCAAATCCCAGTTCCCATTTTACCCCTTCATGACCCTCTTAAATGTGTTGTGTTCAGGGTTTCCTGCGGAGTCTAAAAAGTCTTATTTTTGATGTTATGTTTTAAGGCCCTGAAAAGGTCTTATTTTTTTTCGAAATTTATCCTTGAGTTCTTAAAACGTTATAAATTTTGTTCATAAAAATTTATCATTTTTTATGATCAAGATTTATAGATTGTGCAAAAAAGAGTTTTTTTGCAACCCGCAGCTGCTAGAACTTTCTGTTCGGCAGTCAAACCACGTCATGCGTCGCATGTGGAAGGGGCTCGTTGCTTTCTTTGTTTTATGCCAAAACTGTTGCTTGATAGAACGGACGTCATGAATTACAGAAGTTGCCCCGTAATGTAACTTTTTAGTAAGAGATTGAAAAAATAGGTTTTAAATTTTCCAATTTAAGGACTTAAAGGCCTTGGGATCTTTTTTCTCTTGTTTTTTTTTGAGTTTTTGTTGTTAGCATAAAGGACTCGCTCGTTTTGCCATCTTACCAATAGATTTGAACTAAACAGTGTAAACTGACTGTGTGTATTTTATTTTATGTTTGTTGTATTGCTTTGTATTCTGTCTATTTGGTTTTTGATTATAGTATTTATTTATAGTCGTTTATACCGTACATGAAGGAAATATTGCGGCAAGTTTGTTTTTGTGGTTTTTGTAGACTTTTGACCAAATCACATAAATCTACTATCGACAGAAAAATGCCATTAAAAATGTTTCCGCATAAATTGAATCCCTAAAAACAAAAACCATTTTTGTCAACTTTAAAAAATTTCGTTTGCATTTTCATTCCATTTTTACAAAATAATCGAATTGATTAATCACGATGAGCACTCTCCACCCACTCGAATGTAATCAGATCTTTTCAGCTCTGGTGTTAATGAGTGTCGTGTACAAAAAGGTCCAAAACGATGTTTTGAAAATCTTCTGTTGCATGAAGCATAAAAAATTGTCAAACCACGAAAACGTATTCCTCATTGTCAGAAATCGTTGGTTACTACAGTCCGCAAGAATTTCTTCCTGAAAACACGAAAATTTGACCAATCGTAAAAATAAGTCCATGCAAATTGTCTTCTTTTACACGGTTGCCGAATCCAACTATCCGTGCCTTTCAATTAAATTCAATTTGTATAATTAAAGGTGTTTTCCTTCACTTTTCAGACAAGTTATCCAGACGAGCAAGTGGTGCTGCAATCCCTCCCCCAGAGTTCCCTCCCTCAGAGTGATTTGTCACCCGCTGCACAGAAGGTTTCATCGGATGCTGGAGCTGCCCATTCATCAGAACTCCATGGTGATGCTGCTGCGTTCAAGCCTCTCTCATCGGGTTCGATCTGGAGTCCAGTAGGGTCCCAGTCTCTCAACACTACTCTGACTGTGGTGTGTGATGAGGAAAACTGTGACAAACAAGGATGGAACAACTCGGACAGTACTAGTAGTAGCAGAAGCAGCAGTCGGCAAGAACTCTCTTCTATCATGGACAGTGAGAACGCAGCTGGAACTAATGTTTGGAACTCGTCTGCCTTTGTTGAAGATCTCACCCCTACCCCCCAGGAGCAAAGTATGGAACTCGACCCGCCCCTCCGAGGGCAAGGACTCTCTTCTGGTACCCACTGGGGGAGCAATAGAGGGGCTTTTAGTGCACCATCCTCACCGTCGCTACAGAGAACTGAGCCGAATCCAGGAGTCATACCCCCTGGACAACCAACTACCCGAGGTGTGGATGACATTGCTGTCCGCACTTGGCCGACCAAACAAAAAAGTCCTCGTAGTGTGAGTCTATCAGATCAGCCGCTGAGTTGGAATACAGGTCCACAGGGGCACCGGCGAACGAACTCAGACAATGGTCAAGCAGGTGTAAGTGAAAACAGTATTCCATCGCATCCCTGGCCGTACTCACAGTCGCAAGTACAACCCCCTACCCAGCACCCCTACCCTCCGGGACTGATACCGGGACGGGACACTTGGAGGGGTACTGCCTCGCCCTCCTCTTCGTCCCAGCGCTTGTCCTCAGGGGGTATTGACCTGGCACAAACACTCCAACGGCTTGGGCTGGAGAAGTATCTGCACGTGTTTCAGGTTAGTTTAGCAAACATATTTCTCTGGTTTCAATACGAATGACTAAGATCAAAGAGAGTTTCACCCGTCGCGTACTCAATTGTAAAATGTGAGTAAATATTTTCATTGCCGTTCTACATCATCTGTAGGTTGTAGAAGCAGCCGACACAAGTGCGTAGATGATGTTGCTTTTGCAACTTAAAGTTTTGGCAGTCACGCTTTTCATTGCACTAAAGTGAAGGGACCATAGATGTTTTCAACCAAAAAATTGGAAAACATGAAAGTGTGAGGCATTCGCGAGTTTATTCGATTGAAACATGGCGTGTGGGTGATCTCTGACGTATACCACTCTGCCTCGACATATAATTGGTATCAGTACAAACAAGTGTTGAAACGAATAGACAAGCTTTCAGTATGCTTCACTCCTTTACAGCAGTTTCCAAAAAGAGAGTTATATTAGAAATCCATTTGGGTACATTTGTGTGTAATCGTTCAAACTCTTGTCAGACTGTGGGTTCAGTGTTTTGCATTTGTGACCGTGTAAGTAAAGTTGGTTGGCTTTTGTCACGTGTACAGGAGAACAGCATTAGTGGGAATCACGTGACTCAACTGACAGAGGAAGACTTGGGAAACCTTGGCCTTCCAAAGGTGAGATACTCCAATCCTGAAAAACGGCCATTCCACATACTGAGTGCTACTTTGTTTTCTTGCATCAATTGGCGTTAAGAATAGATTGGTATTTTTGTCAATGTTTTAATACACGTTTGACAATGTGTTAATTTGTGTTGAAAATAACAGTATCAACAAAAATTAAAAAAATTACAGTACTACAGTCATAACAGATTAATGGCTGCAGCAGCAAGTTCTTTTGTACAAAATACTCATTTCGATTACACTAAGTAAACAGTAATTCTAGTATCGCCGTTCTAATACACTATGCTTATTTTTGTGAAAGAATTGCCACTAGCTCTTTTTGGCTTCGTTTCATTTTAGTTTATTTAAAGAAAGCAGGTTGCCTTTTTGCAACTTGAATTTTGTTTGTTTGCACTAATCCTTTGAACAAGCTCCCGAAATAACGACGAAAGCAGCAATTTAGTTATTCCCGCCAGTGGATAACCTATATAGTAAGAGCTCTCATTTGCTAACTTTGTTCTTGCCATGACAACAGCAATTTCATTTTTTCAGCCAACTTGGCGTCAATTTCCAGAAACTGACTTTTATTGCTGGAGTACCCCTTTAAATCCAACAATTATGAAATAACTTGCATTTATTTATTGGCAAAATCATTTCTTATACTCATACTCCCCCATAGCATTTCGCCTCACTGAACAATGTACCTCGGAACTGTAACCGCCCGAAATGGGAACCTGTTCTATTCTTCTGTTGTTTAAACTAAAACTTTAGAACTTCTTCTGTCTTAAAATCCACCGTGGTTTGCATACTTATTTCTGACAATATTCACATATCTGTTTGTAAATGGACTTTTGTTTCGTTAGTTCTCAAACTATACATTTACCCTACAAATGAATACACTGACTGGACAAATAGAAACAGACGAACAGTATTTCTATCCAGTTTACATGTGATGTTTACTTAATACACCATTACAAATCACGAGTGTTGTTGTTGCCGTTTAAAAACCTTTCATGTTTTTTTAATTACTCATGTTTAATTGCAGGGTCCACGGTTAAAGCTCTTGTTTGCCATCCATCACGGTAAGCTGCCCTTGAATTTAGTGACTCGACATCCTTGAAAATCCTTGAGTTCAGTATCTGAATAAGTGTTCGACTCCTGATCCTGTAGCTGTCGCGAGATTACCTCATAATTAATATCGATCTGTTGCAATTTTCAGGTTCCCGTTGGAGTTCCGGAAACACTTTACCGCGACCAAACAGTAGCTTCGTGAACCAAGCCGAGCCGGCAGCCAGCGCCGCGCCTATTCAGAAGCCAAAATCAGACCCAGTCCTCGCCGGTCACAACCACGTGCTACCTACACATCACGAGTCGCACCTTTCTCCTTCAGGACGGAAAAAGCACATCTCCAATCACTCAGTCCAGCAGCTTGCTCCTGGTGCCCATGGTAACCAGTCTTTGTTGACTCAGTTACCTTCAGGGCGTGTTTTCCATCCGTCTGCGCGAGTCTCATCGTTGAACCACGAACAGCCTGTCAACAACCTCCCACCCAGGCCCCACTCGGCATCTGGCAACCTGGTCGGCCCGGGACAAGGGTTTGTTTCAGTCTCAGGCGATCAGGTGTTACCTTACATGGCAACAGCAAACCACTTGCCATTCGCTCAACCGCAGGCCCCTGTCTACTACACTGGAGCAGGGTACTATTACTACTACCCTCAGCAATGAAGCTCCACTTTCACGAACTGTTTTTTCTTGGGTGCATTGCTTTCTGATTCTACCAATGGGAAATCGTCCATCAATCATCCAGTTGAACGTAATTTATTGACGAAATTGTAGCTTAGATTGATGCTGATGTAGTTTAAGTGGCAAGCTAGCCAAAACAGAAGTAGTTTACAGGGTGTCGCCATTTTCAAGAGCTAGGTTGTTCATTATGATGCTGAATCAGGTTGTAAAACGTCCTCCTTCTCTTGATTAGCTTCTTATTAAAGGTTTATGGTTGATATTCAGTATGTTTTTTAGATTCTGTGGCTGTGCGATATTAACATTCCTTATTGTTCGAATCATTTTGAAGGTTGTTTTTTTCCTCTTATTTGTACTATCATCTTGACAGGGTTGAGTTGACCCATCGCACATGTCGTTTTGAAAGAAAGCAGCGTTGCCGAGCGGTTAAAAGCGCTGACTCGTAACCCGAAGGTTCCGAGTTCGCGTCCTCTGCCCACCGGCCACGCTGGTGTAAATAGCCTTCTTGTCAACCCTTCTGCCAGTTGGGGATTTTAACCCGAATAATTTATGATTTATTGTTTATAACAAGGCACTGAAAATCCCCTTTCTGGGAACTGTCATTACAAAGTATTTAAACTCTCAGTTGAGTGGATGTTTGACTGGACCAATTCCATGGTCGTTCCAAGCACCACAGCAATCATATTATTTTGGCGGAAACGAAAAAACAAAGAAGTTCTAAAAAAATTTTTTTAATATAACCCACCTAACAATTGCCGGGGGTAGTGCTTCCGATTATATTCTGCACAATCACCAAACTTAACACTAACTCGCAGATTAGGCTGCCTGTGATGGCATGCTATGACGTCACCAAGATCAATCTGGCAGTCAATGACCGCGCACACAGAGATAGAGGCCTGGCAACTTTGCATGGTCATCCCCTTGGTCTAGCCTGCAGGATAGGCGGATTGGGGAGCTGGGGCGAGAAATGACGTGACCCAAAGGTTTAAGAAAATATTCAACCCCGGCAAAAAATTTGCGACGTTGCAAATGCACCCCCTATCCCCCCCCCCGAAAAAAAATTCCTCGTCCGCAACCACCTTCCAGTTTATATTTATTATGTACCTATTTATAGGTAAAAAACAAGCAGAAATTGTGATTTAAAAAGAGTGATTTAAATTCGCGTGAAGTAAACTAAGGCGAATGAAGCGGGAAATCCACAGGGGTCCCAATCACATATTTTAATAACGGGTAGGTCCAAAAGATATTTTTAGGTCTAAAATTTTGGCCCAAAGGGTTTTCTTGGGCTTGTGAAAAACAACGGGTTTTTTTTTAGGTCGTGAAACTACAAACCAGGTTTTTTTTGGTATTCTTTTTTCATCAGCTCAAATCAACAACTACTACAAGCCGCAAACCCCATCTTGTGTATGGAGCACTGTTTTGAAAACAACTTTGTTGTAATACTTTTGAGGGGGCTTGCTGTGAAGCTACTGTTTCTTCTAATACAATTCAAGAGAGCGAAGGGATTGCATTACTGATGTAATGTTTCTATTTGTCAGCAAAAACAGGTCATTTTTGGCATTTTAGCAAAGGGGAACTACATGAATTTTTTTTGGAAAGCTCAAAATTTAGAAATGCCTAAAAGTGTCATGTTTTGTGTACAGTGAGGCGCTAATCACGATGCTGCAAATCGAAAATTCGCTGCGACCATTATCTGTTGAGTAAAAGCATTTGTTTTGTCCTATAAAATGCCCTCCAAAATGCTCTCCGAAAAGAGTAGAAAGAGTAGCGTTGTAAGTTGCCGTAGTTGGGTGTTGAGGCCTGTCACACTGTGCAATTTTTAGCAATGTGTCTCGCAATGCTTATCGGATTATAAAACAAGACGTGTGCGCATGCACTATTGTTAAAACTGCGAAACAGGTTGGAAGGGTGATTCACTGGGCACTGGTGTTGCCAGTTGCTGAAATCCGTTGCGAAAAGTAGAGCTGACTTCTACTTCGTTCAACGCTTCACGAAACAAAAGTATGCGAGACAGTCCTTGTTACACTGCAATTCTCCAGCACCTGTTATCGCATCGGCATTGCTAGAGAAGTTGCTAAGAAAATTGCAGGGTGTTACAGAGCGTTCAGTGCCAAAATTGTTTTTCTAGACATGTGTTATGTGTATACGAAGTTTTATACTTCTTATCATCAAAGGCACGTAGGTTTCACCTATCTGCTTAACTAACTACAACAAAAAACATTTTTGTAATAAGTAAAATATTTTCTCCTGCATTCAGCAAAGTTAAGTGAACAAAAAAAATTTTTGTAGGGGCGACACACCTGGTGACCATAAAAAACATTTCTTGTAATGATTGGGCGACACATGCACCTGGTAACCATTAGAAAACGCTTGTGGTAATGAACAGGCGATGTACCCGGGAAACTTGCATTTTGTACAGAAGCGTTAAATAACCTTACTACATTAGATATACCTGTAGGGGCGGATCCAGGGGAGTTGAAATGGGTGAATTTTCACCCCCCTTTTCTGAGCCCCCTTCTTTCTTTTCTTCTTCATCAATATTGTTCTGGCGATGCCGTCCGTCTTTTATCAATGACGTGGCGAGATCGGGTGTATCTTTTGTCTAAAACCCTTTTATAACGGTCATAAAAAATCGATCAAGGCATATATTGAGTGCACAGGAATGGGGCTGGCGTCTTGTAATGACATAGGAGCAGTTAACTGCTAGTTTGAGATTTTTTGAGGGTATGCTAAAAACTAGGTATACTTTTTGGTAGAAAAATTTTGAAGTTAGAATTTTATTGGTATAAAATGTGAACCTCTGTCTCACTCTGTCATTAAAATATCTGAGTGGGGTCCCTGGGAGGGGGGAATCACAAGAAAACTTAAGCGCGAAAGGGATGGGGGGGGAGGGGGTGCTAAAATGTATAAGTTTAGGAAATTATCAAAATAGTATGCTGAAACGCTGAAAAATGGCCTCCATTGCAAGGAAACTCAGCTCAGTTTCAGAGGC
>JAOBRG010393222.1:0-41080 GCA_027574985.1 Umimayanthus nakama | reverse complement strand
TAATGCCCAAAAATTTTGTTTGGTGTACTCTTTCAATATTGTAACCATCAATTTTTAGGTTAATGTTATCTGTATAAGCACTTTTCTTCTTAGGATGAAAAAATATATAATACCGCCACTATCACTGAAATGATCTTTTTCACTAAAAACCTGACATCGAGATTGTAATTTGTGCAGACGTCTTGGAAACTAAGAATTACTCTAGTACTAGTGGCATCAACATATCCTGGCCACCGCCCTCAGTGTCCCTCTCCGGCCCCTCATGTTCTCTTGCGGTCACTCGTGGTTATTTGTGGTCACTCGAGTGTAGTTTTAGTCAAGATCGTGTTCTGATTTGTTGGCTTTTGAGAACAGCATGGAGCGAGAAACTCATTTTTTCTGTTACTCTTTCTGGAGCTTGTGCGAAGAATGCGCTGTTGCCGGGTAGTTTTGTCTAGTTCAAATAACTTTTTAGCCGAGGCATTTGACCATGTTTGTTTATTGCTGTGGGTTTTGGCCGAAATTCATGGGTCGAAACCTCTCCAAATACATAGCAACTTGACATCAAAGCGAACTCTTTCTCTTTCTTGTACCACTCTGGCTTCAACTCTGTTCCTTCTAAATCCTTCTCATTCCACAATACCTCTACCATCTGCACAGCAACACAGTTTTGTGATCTGTCTTCCCGATTGAATGCAGTTCTTGTTTGTCGCTTTGCACGTTGATTGGGCTTTCATTGATGGGCATGGGCCAGCTCACATACTTCTGCTTGAATCCTTGTCACAAAAGAAATTAGTCATTCATATAGGCGTAAATTGTCTTGAGGTAAACTAGCTCACAGAATTGTTGAATTGTCTAGGAAGATTTTGCAATTGGTAAGTTTCTCTTGGACCGTCTTACCGGACCCCCTGGAAATAAGCTCCCCTTCTTACCCCCCATACCCATTGGAAATTTTCACCTCTAGAGCCCCACCCCCTGGAATTTCCAGTTGCCCTCCGTGGGGGGGGGGGGGGTATGGATATTTTCTGGAACTACACATTTTCTGCTAGCTGGCTTCAGAATGCTCGTTTGAATGTCGTCATCGGTTTTGGAAATTTCTTAAATTTCTGCTGTGTGTTTATTAAAAGCTTAGCAATCTTTTTCCGTAGGTGCAATGGAACCAAGAACGAAGAATTTCGTTACAAGAGCAAGTGCTATCAACCGGACAGAAACTCGCGTAAAAGTTATGTGATAGTGTTTGGCTGTCCGTTGGAGTGGAAAAGTGACGAGGTTCGACGTCTTTGTATGGAAAGGGACGCAAACAATTCTCTTAGCTCCGTCCCTGTGCATGACTACCACCTAAACCTTTCTTTTACTAACGCGTTTTGTGCCATATGCAATAAAGCCAAAACTTTTGTCTACTGGCAGCTGAATTTCAATTTTGGGAAGCAATTTGACAGGTATTTGAAAGCACAGAATAAGTCCATCCCAACACTCTTAAATGAAAGTATCGCTTGGACAGTTGAACCCCCTACAGGAGCGTCAATAGAATATTGCTGGCCCAGTCTTTCGGAAGAAATACTTTCCTCGGTGCGCAAAAACGAAACCAAAGCGCTCTTGTCGCTGTGTTTGTCATATTCCCTTCCAGTTTGCTTAGCGTCAAAGCGACTTACTGATGGCCATTATTATAGAAATCCTCATTGCGCTTTGTTGGAGAAAGTAGAAGATATACTGACGTGCTTTTGTTTACCTAGACAAGACCCCCCTTCCTTTTCAGTCGTGTTCGACTTTAACCCAGTCAATTCCACTTTGAAGAAAAATCGTCATTTTTATCGTGGTGAAATATTCACCAAAAGCGTAAAACACACCTGCAAGGGAGGCCACGTTTATGACCTGTTTAAAGATCAGTGCCGTCCATACATAAAGAAAACCTCTTCATTTAATTCTAAAGCTCCAATTGAAGACTTAAAAAATACATCCGTGAAAATCTTTAATAATTCCGAGATGTTATGTGTTAATGTCTCTTACAATTCTTCGGAATTTGTGAAATTTCCCAACGGATCCGTTCTGATATATTTGCATACGAAGATCTACGAGAAAGGAAGATATCACGAAAGAAACAGTTCCATAATAATTTGCACAAATTTTACTGCAAATTACACGAAAGCAGTACTTCGAAAAAAGGCTACATGGGAACAAAAGAAGTTATCAACAGCTCAGATTTTGACATATATCGGCTTGTCGGTTTCGATAGTCGCCATTCTGTTGTTGATAACGAAGTTCTTCCTGCGTCCTACTGTGCGCACGTTACATGGAAAGAACATCATCAGTTTGTCATGCGCATTGCTGGCCTTCCAGGTGATGTTCCTGCTTTCTGGTCAAACAGATCAAACCGTGACTTGTGACGTCATCACTGGTGCCATGCACTACTCCTTGCTGTCAACCTTCATGTGGATGGGTGTTGTAGCTTACGAGATTACCAAAGGAGTTGATAACTGCGGTAGGTTTTAATTCAATCCTTCTCCGTATAAGTTGTTTGCACCAAATTCATAAAAGGTTCTCTTCTGAGTTATTGCATTGTGCAATGTTGCATACCCAGACCGCAATGCACTATGGATGTAACGAATTTTTAAATCAATTAAATGTACATATGCATGGCAAGACCGCTAAGCATTGTGGTTCCCATTGCTTCCTTTGCTAATACACGAATGTGGGTCGTCTTTAACTCTACGAACGAAAGATCCCATTGGATAAAAGACAATATAAGTAACCCAAACCCTATTGTTAAAGAACTCAAACCTTAACAAAGAAAGAAAGAAAAAACGAAGAAGGCGTGTTCGTAGAGTTAAGCCGTACAGACGAATGTTGCTGTCTCACAATGCTATTTAAGAATTCGTTAAATCCATGGTGCATTGGCGGTCTGGGTATGCAACAATGTACATGGCACAATGCAACAGTTCAGAATAAAACCGTATTTTAATTAGGTGTATCATGTTTTTCTGACACCAACTGAATCAATGCTGGAAAACTGGTTACCCCTCTGCAAGTCCAATGGTAGTATCCAGCGATGTTGTCTAATTTGTAAAAGTCGAAGTGTAATTGTATTCCCTTAGTTCACTTTAGGTACATTTTAAAAACTTCTAAACAGAAATGAAAATAATTTCCACCTACTTTGCAGTTACGATATTTTGCGAAGTTCCGTGAATCAAAAGTCCTGCGGATTCATCGAAACAACTGCGACTCGTACATAGCAACATCAACCATTAAATTTGGCGAAACCGTATTTTATTTGGCATTTCGATATACTAATTCGACTAAAACTACAACGAAAATACTTACGTTTCGACTAAAATGTAATATATTAAAATTAATAAATAACCAATTAACCACTTGACCTGTTTTACTCGTAGGGTCATCATTTTCAGAAATATGCTACCGTTGTACACGTATCCATCTTGCTTACAGTTTTGACAAAATGGTCGGATAAGAACAGTAAACAGTTACTTAAGTTACATTTAATCATCACCTACATAGTTAACTTCAAATTCATCCCAAACGTCTTCCAAGGCTTCGAATTTTATATGTTAAGGTAGCTGTTGCCCATTGCAATAACATAAGATGTTATATCTTGTTTGCTTTTCAATGTTTTAGTTAAAATTGTGGATAGAGGAAAACAAGTGTCTATTTTCCTTCATCACAACAAACTGAAAATGATTTACCCACAATGCACCACTTTCCAAATAATCTTACTAATTATATAGCAGAATTTATAAAAAAAGGTTATTAGGGATTTTTGTAGTGTCTTAAGTTTAGTTACTCATGAAGAGTTTGCAAATATTAATAAAAACATAGTACTCAAAATTTCGAAAACAACCTTTCATTTCATGGTTACCATGGCAATAATACACGTCATGTGTTAGTAAGTTGTATGTCGAAAGATTCTCATTAAGTTTTAGGAAAGTCGTGTGAAGTCTCATCAATATTCTCCAAACCGTGTAGACGTTATGGTTAAAAGACTCCTTGTGGGGGGAGGGGGTTGATTCAATCCCCCCATACTACACAGGGAGATCTTCATCATCACCATCCATCCGTCATCAGCACTCTCGCCATCACTTTCTTCATTAATTTCACTATCAGCTTCACCATAGCAATCAAGATTATCGTCGCCATTGCCATCACCACCACTATCTTCACTGACTTCACCATTATCATTGCCATCACCATCGCCACCACTATCAAGCTGGACGCGTCGCCTTTATTTAATAGAGTTTAGACTTTGGGCATCTTAGGTTTTACTATTGAACAGAGGTTTACTCTGAAGCTTTCAAGAAACAGAAAGAACGGGAGACGTTTCGCACCTACTCTGTCCTTGCCTGGGCTATACCGCTGATCATCGTTGCTGGTTGTGTGATCCTAAGTGTGACAGAAATTGTCGATATTGGTTACGGTGCGTGATTACCATTCATAACTAGCAGGACTTGAAGTCAAGCAGTAGTTTTTAACTAATAGCTTTTCGGACAGATAGAATTCTAGACAAAATAGTTGTTAACTTCACAAACGTTTGTAACAGTGTTGCGCCTATGTTTGATCAAAAAGACCTACACATTCTCGTATCAAGCAATGGACAATAGAATGGTTGTGTTTTTGGTGAGTGAGCACAAACAATAGGGCTATAATGTGCCTTTTGTTCAGGCGTCAAGTCCTGAGAACCGTTTGCTGTCACTATTTAAATATTCGCGATGATCTCTTGCGACAAAAAGGTGATTCTCGTACTCTCTTTTAGTGTTTTGTCGCGAGTTGTGTGACCACAAATGCCCAAGACATCAACCACAGGACATAAATTGTCGTTTTGACTCCACTTTCGAATAATTGAAAACTCCCGCTCCACTGAAAAAGGTGTCGCAAATCTATTAAAATTACTAACAATGGAAGCCGTATGAACAGAAACGCGAGATGCAGAACGACTATTTCACAACCCATTGCTTGATACGATGATAATGGGTTATGTCATATGTGTCAAACCAACATCTTATGCAAGGTGATTAAAATATAATTAGTTCGAGATAGTCTGTACTGCTTTTTGGAAAGAGCGATCTTATGAGCTCAGAAGTTACTTCAGCTTTAACACTAGAAACTATGGGACCCCTCCCTTTTACTTTGTGCACCATCCAACCGATTGACTTGACTTTTGGCACATATAATGATAATACAATTAAAAATATAACCAACTAATGGAAACCACTTGGTGTCTAAAGGGTCTCCATGAAAATCACAACCACACAAATGACGTCACAAGCGGCCGCCTATTCAGATTTTAAAACTTTTTGGTATATATATTTGTTTTTCTTATTCGAGTAAAACACTGATAATGGTTAGAAAACATTGTTAAGCGATTGCGATCTATAAAAATGTAGGTTCCATTGTAAAGTTGTCAGTCTATTTATTTCACTTTCAAATTGCGTGTCATACTGCGTAGACGTTATCGATCGTGCTGTCACTTAATTAGATGTGTAACCAAATAAAGAGCAGTTGTACCGAAGCTTTTGGTAATCGATATAAGGGACCAAAAAATTAAAGCCATAAAAGTCGAAGGGTGGTCAGTTTGACCCCTTTCTCTTATGCTTTCTGGGATTAACAAACTTATCAAGACAGATACTTCGAAGGTATGCTTGACATCAAGTTTCGGGGCTTAGAGCTTAATATCGCGTTTGCTATGAAGAGCACAGAATGGAAAATATTGCATTTTTCACAAAAAGAGAAATTGCAAAAAAACCCAAGCGTTTGTTACAATTAACAATTATTCTACGAGACCGCACTAAATATTAGCTGATTAGCAGATGAGCGCGTAGCGCGAATCTGTTATAATCATCTGAGTACTCGGAAGGTTGAGTATAACAATTGTTTTATTAAATAAAGTTATATTAAAAACAACAACAAATATTTTCACCGGCAATTACTTGTTTGAAAATAAATTGTGTCCGAAAAAGCCGCCGACTCAAAAATAGCTTCCGTTTCTGTTGAATCAAATGTCACATGACAGCCTCGCAACCATGTGTTTTCCATATATAGTCAATCGATAGATTATGAGCCAATAACCTGTGACCACCGAACCAATCAAATTGCTTGAAATCGAATAACCATTGGACTGTGTTTAATAATTGGTATTAATTTTAGCAGGACAGTTTATTCTATTCCATACCTTTTTGTCCCAACTTTTCAACTAAAATCGTTATCTGCAACGATCTCGTCTTAAAAGGGTTTACGTAGGGGACCTAAACCTTCATCGAAGTTCCCTTGTGATTACGTCATAATTTTCAGGATAATAAATCTTTGTAATAGTTAAACAACTCAGATGTCGTTGCCTTTCAGGAAATGTTGAAAGAAGATTCTGCTATCTGGCTCCGATAGGTCGCATTTACTGCACAGCAATTCCGATAGGAACCGTGCTGCTGTTCAACTTTGTGGCCTTGGTTCACAATATAATTGTGATTTCACGAGTTAAAAGAGTAAGTACCAGAAACAGCTAGTTTTAAAAGGTTGTCTCGATCGCAAAGATCCCAACCACTGAAGCTTAAAAATAAGAATACATTTCCAGGGTTACTCCCCCCTCCCTCTTCCCAGCAAACTTTTGAAAATTTGTTTTTCTTGAAATGGTTTAAGACATCAAACTTTTACTGGGGAGGACAAAGTAGCGTGATTGCTCGCTACAAACTGGTCGAAAACATTCTTTTGAAGAGATTTGAGACATTTTTAAAATTTATTGACCCAATGATGCCGTGTTTATTGCTCATAGCAACAGTTTCTTGATTATTTTCCTTCAATTTTCGGATTGTACGAGATATCAGGGGATTTGGGCAAAAATAGGGAGACAGGGAGATTACGACAAAACATGGGAGTCTCCCGGGAAAATCGGAGAATTGGAGTCCCTCTGACCGTGCACTGTTACATGCCTGATCTCAACAATCAAAGGTGTTCGAAAACGAAGTAACTATGCAATGTAGAATACAGATTCTTCGTGAGATGCTCAAACTTTGTTTTTTGGTCTTAACTAAAGTTATACTACGCTTAAACGCGTTTTCGTTAAAACATATTTCTAAGAAAACTCAACACTATAATAATAATAATAATAATAATAATTACAATAATAATAATAATAATGATATTAATAGTAATACTGATAACAATAATAATAGTAATAAAAATAACAATAATATTAGTATGTGTATATATCTTTGTTTTCGACAACCAATAATTCCCTTAGGTCTTCATAGGTAGAGATACCTTTTTTGAAGTACCATATCTAGATACTAGGAAACGCAACAAGTTGCAGATTGTTAAACACAAAGGAAGACTTAATTGGCGAGTTTCGAGGAAAGACAACAAATGAGACTGCCATTATTTCAGTAGGAGAAAATGTATAAAAAATAGTTGTAAACCATATAAAATTTCTGCATACTGGTGAGAGAAAGAGCCTGATCACAGCATATACAAAAGGAAGGAGAAGAAAAAGCAGAAATTTGAAGACAAGGAAATTAACACAAAGAAGAAGATGGAGAAGAAGTAGAAGTAGAAGAAGAAGAAGAAGAAGAAGAAGAAGAAGAAGAAGAAGAAGAATAGCATTAACAAAAAAATGAAGAATAGTTATCAATTATCAAATTGTCAAAGGCTCAGTTGGAATGATCTGACTGTAACAAAGCTTGTTTTATTTTAGGCAACACGTGATGCCACTGGAAAGAGTAGCTGTCCATCTCTGGTAAAACCGTGTCTTAAGATGACGTTAATATTTGGCCTCACATGGATAACAGGATTTCTTTATGCCATATCGAAGAATCCGTATGTGGAATACGTGTACATTATCCTGAACAGTTGTCAAGGTAAGATAATCAAAGCTTAACGGATAGCTAAGGTGCTTATATGACACCGGAACGTGTTTATTTCTATTGCATTTTATACTTACACACTCCACTTTGGAAGGTCTAAATTCGTTTAGGTGATAAAGTCTTCCAAAATGGCATTACGGTGTTAATCATTCCGAATGCGTTCATCTGGGCAGCTGACAGGATTGAAAACTTTGTTTGGAAGCTGCGTTTGACTACCCTTTTCCCGAAGTCGCACAAGCAGCATGTTTTAATAAAGGTATTTTTTAGCTCGTTCCGGTACCAAATTGGAATGTAGATTTACTGATTTTTCCCAGATTTGATTTGAACACTGGAAATGGTGATAAAAACATTTAGCGATTGGAACTAACAAAGTTGTAAGATGTATGTAAAGTTGTCAGTATTTTTAAGGCAAAAAAGCCGCTTTTTTAGCGAAAAACGTCACTTTCGTAGTCAAAACACAATTTAGGTGACTCCTTGTGTTGACGTCACCATTCGTGACGTCATCTAAGTTAGATTAAAAGACGTGAGCAAAGAAGTTGTATCAGAGCTTTTAATGATTGATCAAGGAACAAAAACTTAAAACCGAAAAAATCGTGGAGGAGGTCAATTTGACCCTTTTATGCCTTCTAGGGTTAAAGGAGAACTCCTTGTTAATCAAGAGAAGATAATCCTAAGAGAACGCATTTTCGTATTATCGCGCGACCCCTGCAATTTTTTTGATATCTATTTTTGAAACGATGCTATTTTTAGACTTACCACAAAGCGAGCGCGCGCATGCTATTTTTCGTGCGCTTTTTGAATTTGTCGAAATTGCTTAAATTTTAGCAAATTTAAAAAAAATCATTTCTCATTCAATGAACACCGAAGTTCAAAATAAACTAAAGGAAAAAGTAATTATAAAAAAGGAAACAAGCGTCTGGAGCACAAGGAGTGGTAGTGCAAGCGTCTGTGCACGGGACAAAACAGTGAAACCCAAAGTACAAGTTTGTCTACACTTGTATTAATGCGACATTGGTTTGAGATGAAGATACCTCTTACTCCTTTATTTCTACTTTCAAAAGCCTCTGTATTGAGAGTTGATTTTTATAAGAATTCTGTGTATTCAACAGATGCTGTTACATCGTCAAAGCAAACACCAGTTTCTGAGAAACTACGAGCGGCTCTGTTTGCAAGACGAAAAGACTCGTCAAAAACCGTGAATAGAATCTATGATTGGAAGAACACTTATAAAGTTTACACATAGTCCTTTAAAAAAAAACTCACTTTTAAAGTTAACAACACCAAACTCAGTTAACTATATGGTCTATTTCATCAAAACTGAGAGACGAGGAAATTTTTGCATGTACGTACGCGCGCGTCGGAAAAACAAGGAAACTTGAAACTGAAGTGACGCGCGCGGACAACAACCAATCACAGTCCCGAATAACCAAACCGGTTTTCTACTGGTATTGAAACAACGCCACGAATTTCATCAAGCAATTTTTCTTTGAATAAAGAAGAGAAGAAATCAGTCTAAAGTAAACACCTTATTAGATGGTTGACCAGCAAGTATGACTAGGTATTTTTACTCGTTGAGTTGTCTTTTGTCTCACCTAAAAGCTTGCAAAAACACCACCGACTCTTAAAGATACCCAGCCATACTGGCTACTTTTATTTAATCGAAACCACGTGGTGCCTAATTTGTTTCCATGCCAACCATAACCACATAAATGACATCACGAGCGTTCGCCACCGCTGGTTTCCAAATATTTAGAATTTTTCAAATTCGAGTGGAACACTTAAAATGGTGACAAAACATTTAACGATTGGAATAACAAAATCATTTAGCGATTGGAATAACAAAACTGTATAATCCATTGTAAATTATCACTATTTCGTCCTTTTTAAGCGAAAAAGTCATCTTTCGTAGTCGACACACGAGTTGAGTGTCTTATTAAGGTGACGTTATCAATCGCGACGTCACTTAATTGGCAACAAAACAGTTGTTGACAAACAAAAAATCGGTCAAAAACAAAAATTTAAAAGGAAAATATTATTGGAGGGGGTCAATTTTACTCTCTATTATTATGCTTTCTAGGGTTAATGAAAATGTTTGTACTAACATTTTGAGAGCTTGTTGGTCCTAGCGACAATGAGGTTTTGCTGTTGTAACCGGCACTGTTGTAAAGTCAATGGCAGTGATTTAAATGTTAGGCATAGATCGCACTACCATCTTTTGCTTTCCATATGTTTGACTAAAGTGCCCCGCCCATACTACGCCCAAATCCAAAATTATAAACAAATATAAGGTGGTTTTATTTATACATCTCTTAAGGTTTGAACGTTTTAACGGTAAAAATCGAAAATTTTAATTAGAATGTTTTCGTAAGAGCACCAGCTGTCATTAAGAAAAAACCTTCAACCAAGTCAATTTTTCGGTAAACACGCGCACAACTTGAATGTCGAGACAAAGTACAACTTACGCCTTACGTAATTAAGCGACTGTAACGCTTAGTGGTAACAGTTGAGTTTCAGTGGAGCGTAAACGTATACAACGTCAAAATCTTCCAAAAATAACCACATCTATCTTCATATATTTATCTTTGCAATTTCGTACTCATTCTTGTAACCATCAATGTGTTTTCCAAAATTTATAGGCGTTTTCATCTACATATCGCAACTGCAAATAGAAACATGCCACACGAAAGCAAGAAACGCGAAAACCGGCCCAGGTATCCCACTGGAAGAAGGAAGTATGTACGAGGAAAGAACCAAGAGATCCAGCGTTCGTCCACTTGAAAACATCGATGAATCACCGAATCGCAACAAAAACGATGTTAGCCCAGAAGACAGTATGGGAAAACCTGTTACTCTGTCGGAAGACACTCGTGTTATCCCCATTGTTAAGAGAAGACGCACTTTTCCTACAAGGAGATACAGAGTTGACCAAGGATGTCTTGAAGAAAGAGACAAAGCCAGTTTGAAAGAATTAGGTGCTGTAAGGCCAGGAAAAGCCATAGGAAGTGGTGCTCCTTCATTGGAAGATGCCGTCCTTGCACAAAGTGGCAGTACAGGAAGCACTGATCTTTTGCAAGAGGAAAGCAGTGCTGTTGAGATGGCAATAAAATAAAAGGGACACGTTATCAATTGATGAGTTTCGACAACACCTTCAAATTTGGTGAGATTGCACAAAGCGATGATTCTTTGGAGGAAAAAGCTGATGCTGACCCTGAGAAGATTGAAAGAGGTGCTTCTCCTTTACATGAAAAAAATACTTTGCTTTAAACCAGATTTTAGTTTTATCCATAATAGGAATGGTAACCCAGTTCTAAAACAAGACAAAAACCATTAACTCCAAAGAAAAGTAAAAAAGCACAACCTGACGGCATTAATTTACACACAGATACTTAAATTACGTTTAGCCGAGCCTGATCTTTGCCACACATTCCTTTTACCAACTGGTTGAAATGAAAAAGTTTTTGCAGTATAAATTGAAGCTCACCCACGATTTGCTAAACACCAACAAGAAAAACACAAAGACAAGAATAATACTTACACACAAATTGATAACAAATTTACAACTGTCCCACTGCCATATATTAGAGATCATTGTGAGACTACGGCACCGGGTTTTAAGACCGTTTAATATTGGAGTAGCTCACAAACCAACTACTATACTGCGACGCTGATTGACTAACGTTAAAGACAAAAAAAGACCTACTTTAGACTGGGAGCAGTTCTCAAAAATAAAGTTATAACTGTGACGGCACTTATCTCGGCGAGATGAGCAGCAACGTTGCAGTTGAGGCCAGTGCAAACGGACGCAACACTACTGGTGAACAACAGGCAACATTGTCGGGCCCAGCATGTTGCGTCCGTTTGCATATTGCATGGAACCACAACAATGTTGGCACTTGTTGCGTAAAATTTGAACCAGTCAAACTTTTAGGCCCATGCAAACTGACGCAATATTGTTGGACAAAAACCTCCAAAAACACATAGCAACGTTGTGGCTTGTTGCGTCCGTTTGCGTAGGCCTTTAGAGGTAACATGGTACAAATCCAACATACTGGAGAACAAAATGTTAACAAAGGAAAATCACACTTTTTTAGTTAATTCCAGTTGATCTGGCTCCATGACGTCACGGGGAAAACAGTATAACAACAGTATAACAATTTTATTTGCCAACATTTACATATTAATTTTCATTTACATACAATATTCTACGTAGTTGGTGAGGATATTTGATAGAAAGCCACGGGGCTTATTTTCAAAATCAAACCTCCTCCATCATTCTAATATATCTAGTTATACTGATGCATAACAACACTTGTTCAAAATCAAAAACATAAATAGGCTATGTATTGAGTATATATGTAATATATATACACATTTTTTTACATGGTTTTTTTTATATATTAAGGTTTTTGGAGATCTTCACAATAACTATAAATCAGATAAGTCTTTAGTTTATGAGTGAATGCAGCATAGGAAACACTATTTACAATTTCATTATCAAGTGAATTAAATATTGTTGGGCCTTGGTATTGTATAGAGAATTGGCGAAGTCTAGTTCTTACAAGTGGTATACGAATTAAGTTGTTTGTTCTTGTATTGTAATTATGGATTTGGGTATTCAAAATAAACATGCCTTGAAATTTATTGGGAAGACTATTATTTCTATAAGAAAACATAAATTGGCTTATTTGTAATTTTTGAATATCTTGGAATTTTAATATAAAAAGTTTTTTGAATTTTGGATTGGTATGGGCACTATAATCGCTATTATTGATAATCCTGATAATTCGTTTCTGTAGTATCACTAGTCTTGAGAGATTTGTAGGATAAGTGCTTGCCCAAACAAAGTTACAATATTGTAAATAAGGGGTAGACCATTGAGAAACATAAGGTACGTAAAGATGTTTTCTGTAAATAAAATCTTGATTTGCGTATTATTCCAATGGATTTAGAGATCTTATTAGCAACATGTGCTACATGAGATCTCCAAGATAGGTGTTCATCTAGGATAATTCCTAGGAAAACTGTTTCTTCAACTTGTTCAATTTCTTTGTTGTTTATGAGAACTCTAAACTTCACAGAAACCTTTTTTTGTCGAGGTTTGAAGAGTATAAATTTTGTTTTATCTAAATTCAACGATAATCTATTTGTTATAAGCCATTGTGAAAATTTAGATATTTCTTGATTTAATAATTCTATAAGATAGACTGGGTCCTTGTGTGAGAAAAACAAGTTTGTATCATCAGCAAAGAGGATAAGTTTGGCTACTGATGAAACATTACAAATGTCATTGATGTATATTAAGAACAATAATGGGCCTAATATAGACCCCTGTGGCACTCCACAGGTGATAGGTGTCAGAGTAGAAGCGCAATTGTTAAAATGGACAAATTGAAATCTGTTAGAAAGATAACTTTTTATCCAATCTAGCGCTTTCCCACGAATTCCGTAGTGGTTTAATTTTTTGAAGAGAATTTCATAGTTAACAGTATCGAATGCTTTCGATAGATCCATAAAGATTCCAACGGCAAATTCTTTATTGTCGAGCGCAGCAGATATTTTATCGTATAAGTCAATTAGAGCAAACGATGTTGAATAGCCTTTCCTGAAGCCATACTGATCCTTGCATAAAATATTAAGCTCATTCAAATAATTTGATAAACGATTATAGAATGCTCTTTCAAATAATTTCGAGAAAGCGGGAAGGACCGAGACTGGTCTGTAGTTGCTAAAATTAGACTTATCGCCTGCTTTAAACAGCGGGACAACACGAGATATTTTTAACTGGTCAGGTACAATGCCATAAGTTAACGATAAATTAATAATATGCGATAAAGGTTTTGAAATGGTTTCTATGACTTGTTGAATTATTGACATCGGAATGTTATCATATCCAACTGCCTTACCACTATGAAACTCCTTGGTAATTTCTTTAACTTCCTTTTCCGTAACAGGAACTAAATACATAGCATTTAAGAACTGTCCAGAAAGATACAATTCTGGAGAAGCGGATAATGAAACCGGGATTTTTCTTGCCAGATTTGGACCTATATTGCTAAAGCAATGGCAAAAGCGATTTGCAATTTCCAACAGATCTGATATTTCTCTGTTATCATGTGTAAAAACTGTATTTGCTTTATGTTCATTTTTCTTCCTATTAATAATATCATTCAATAATTTCCATGTTTGCTTAATGTTGGATTTATTTTCCTAGAGTTTCTTGTCGTAGTACAACCGTTTGGCAATTCTTATAGAATGAATAAGTTTGTTTTTATATTTCTTATGTTTCGTTTCTCTAGCTGGATCCGGATGTCGAATGTACTGCTTATATAGCCTGTTTTTTGTTTTTATTGATTTTAAAAGACCATTGGAAATCCATGGTTTATGAATCTTGAATTTCTTAGATCTTGTTTTGATTGGAAAGCATTCATTAAAAGTTTGCGTAAAACTATCACTAAAACTAGTATAGGCTTCTGTAGGATCATTAAGACCACTTATTGTGGTCCAATCACAATTTATTATATTTTTTTCGAATGTTTTGATGTTCTCTTTACTTTTGTCTCTGAAGGTGTAAATGGAATGGTCTTGACAGAAGTTAGAACTCTCAACAAACCAGATTGAAAAAATTGGAAGATGATCAGATATATCTGTAAAAAGTAGACCATTCACTACATGAGAGTCACTATTAGTTGTTAGGATATTAACAATTAACGTTGCAGAATGGGAAGTAATTCTTGTAGGACGGTTTATCAAAGGGCATAACGAGTTTGAGTATATATTATCTAAGAACTCGCCTGTTAAGTTACTTCTGTTATCATCGCACCCGACTCACGCTGAAATTTAATAAACTTTTGAATGCAAGATTGAGCAGAACCAACTGTAAATAAACCGAAACAAACAACAACCGACACGGTAGCCGTATTTGTTCGTTCTCGTGAACTTTGATCGCGCACAGAAAAGCATGCTTTGGGACCTGGGAATGACAACAAGGTCTTCCCGCTTTCTCGCACCTGATTGGCTAGTTTGATTGTGTCAGATCAGCTGGTTGTGCTTTATTTTGGAGTCTGACACATTTTCTTTTTTCGTTCCAGTATGGCGTGTATTTTACCATGTTGCCTCCAGCCTACAAAAGGCCTATACAAAACTGACTGGGCACGAAGTTGACCTGGACTAGACTATGCACGATGTTGGGTTTTCTCTTCATGATCAAGAATTTACAATTAAAACTAGAAACAAATCCATTGAACTGTTGTAGGACTCTACCAGCGGCATACGAGAGATATTTACAAGACTGAATTTAAATTTGAGAAAAATTTTGATGCAAGGGCACTTGATACATGAACATGCAAATGTTGAGCTACTGTTTACTGTAGCAAAAATTTGATTTCAGTTTTCTCGTTCCGCTATTAAAGTTAAGAAAACCACAGAACCCATTCTTCATGAATCTGCATTTGGATTCTACAAGAGGAATGTTCCCTTACAATTTCTATACACATAGAAGTTTATTTGTTTTTTCCCTATGACATTTTTGCAGAATATAATTATGTTCTTCCAAAGCAATTACGTCGTCTCCACTACACAACATCCAATAAAGGAATAAAACAGCGTCGCGCGTGTTTATATTCAGCTTTAGAAACATGCTATGACGCGGCAGAATCAGCAAGCTCCAACGTACAAACAAATTGCAACTTTCATACGTAGTTTTCTTTCTGCTTTTCGAGTATTCTGCCGCATCATAGCATGTTTCTAAAACTGGATATAAACACAAGCGGCACTGTTTTATTCTTTTTTTAGAACATTGCTGGCAATTTTTCGCGCGCTTTTTGTATGGCGCGAGCGTGCATCTAAAACTCGATAGACCAAGATAGATGCACGCATACGTACGCCCGTGCGTCTATCAAATCGCGTGATTGCATTTAACCAATCAAAACGCTCGCAATCGACTTTGCCTCGTGCCATTCAGACGCTTCTCTCGTGCTCTCCCAACTTCCCGCGTGCATCCATAACTCGATAGACGCACGCCAAGCATGGACCATTTCTTAAATAAAGTTGTTAATCGCTCTTTCCTTTAAACATAAAATGTGTTCCTAATATCAACAGAAACTGGACAAGCAAAAACGGATTAATAACCACATACTCTTAAAACTTCCCTCAATCCCTTGTTGGTCTGGCTTGTTCTGCAATTTGATTGCTAAGAAACGGGAAGATTGAGACCTAAGGAAACTTATAATTAGGTTTTGCGATCCCTTATATTCTATTTGTATCTAGGGACCAGGTGATTTCGGCTACAAGCACTTTGATTTTTTTAAAATTTATTTCTACGTAAATTCAGTCTAAATCTGTTTTAAATTGTGGTTAACTTTATTTACATACTAACAATGTCTTAGTTTTAAAACGGTTTTGTGAATGAATTTGATGGTTCTAACCAAAAACTGTACTTCAAATTGTTCTTAAACTGCGGTATTCTTAATATGTAATACATTCTCGTTAATAAGAAAAGAGCGTGTGCATTGGAATCAATTGTCTGTTAAAGTAAGTGAAAGTTGACTACAATAAATGCTCGCTACGAAAAAAAAATCGTTTTTGGGCTCATTCTGCACGTTGTTATAGAGACGAAACTGTAGAGATTTTCAAGTAAGTAACTTTGAGAAGTTTGAAATGTAGTTACCGGGTAAAAATTGGGTGAAAAATAGTAAGGGTTGGGTTACGCCCGTGGAGTTTATACAAGACAAAAGAGCCACCGACTGTCAGAACTAGCGCTTGAGATGGCTGTTATCGAACCAGTCGAAGAACTAGCCTCGTCTCCAGTCAAATCTTCAACTTGTTTGGTTGGCACGGTCCGCGGCGCGGTTCCTTTTTGTCTTGAAACGAAGCGCTGAGTAACAAGCACGGAGCGGCCGGATATTGAAGGATGCCTGGAGACGAGGCTATCCAAGAACATCAACCTGGTGTGCTAGCGTTGGCAAACAATGCATGTGCGATCTTGTTTGTATTCTAGTGAAAAAGATAAATAAAGTTTCCCCAAACTAATCCTTGTGTCCAGGTACAACATGCAGTTGATGTAAACTAAAGTACTTTAGTTGTTTAGTTTTAAACCACGGAGCCACCGGTCAATATGATGAGTCCGTCTAGGATGAGTCAGAGGATTTGCAAAACTTTAAATTGAAAGTAGATGTTTTGGCACAATCCAACCAGACATGTTTTTTGTACGACTGGCCAATTTTAGTCTTGTTTACCACAACCCCCTTGATGAAAAAAAGAATCATGGAGGATACTAGTGCTTTAGTAAGTTGAAATGGAAGGACAGGAGAAAGACAGCTTATCATTAACAACAATTTGATGATTCATTGATCTGCAAATAAATAATCTGGGAATGCAAACAAAATTCAGAAAACGATCTTTGTACTACAGTCAGTAGCAGTAAAGTTGGACTTATAACAACGTTTGCCTCTGAACTGAAAATGCTGTAGCGCACGGCAAAATCTGAGATACATTTGGTTACTTGCCTTCAGAAGCAATATAATACAGTACAACTTTATTAGGTTTCCTTTACAAGGATCTTCCCCCTGTTTTACAAAACTTATTATTATGTAGTAAAAGGAGAGGGAAACGAAACAATACTATAAAAACTACAAGCTAACTCCCCCCATAACAGCAAAAAGACCAAAATCGGACTGAAAAAACATAATAACAGCATATATCAAAGCATAGACATATATCTAATTTATGAAATTGTTCAGAAATTTTGCTTTCAAAAGTCTTTTAAATGCGACCAGTGATTTGCAATGACATAGTTCGTCGCACAGTAAGTTCCATATACATGTAACCCTGTACCTAAACGATTGTTTAGCCAGCACTGTCCTGCATTTTAGGAGTTGCAAATTATCCCTCTTTCTAATGTCGCATTTGTGTATGCTGGACCGTTTCCAAAGAACTGTGTCAAGTGTTTTGGAGCCAGATTATTCATGCATTTGTACATTTGGGTGGCGTCTCTGATGTACAGCATGTCTTTTAAAGGTGGAAGTTTTATCTGTTTGAGTGTAGGAGTTATATGTTCATACTTCCTTTTGTCTGATAATATAAGAGCATGCAGCAAAGTTCTGAATTAACTGAAGTTTGTACTGCGAGTTGTATTCAAGAAATCATTACGGGTTTGATTAACAAAGGTCTTGAAACGTTGATATGGTGTGTTTTTCACCTGTGGGTTTTGATGTTTAGCTGACGTTTCAAGCGTTATCCCGTCGACTGAGCAGAATTTGTTTCAGTCAACTTAAGAACAAAAACTAAGCATCAAGGTACGGGCCGAGTAAGGCTGTTAATACAGCCTCTTGTTCACTGCTTAAAAATGGCTTTTATATGATTGGCAAGAATGATATTTCTGCTTTACTGCACTATTCATGAATATCATTTTACGATTCTACATTTCGCTTTTATTTCCAAAATCATTTGCCAAACTATCGATTTTTCCCACGTTTTTCACCTAACAAACGTCACGACTAAGGTCCTCCCGCACAGCCTTGACAGTCAGATCGACATTTCTCGCGAAACAAATCGATATTTGCGGCTTATCTTAAGACAACCAGCTAACTATATTTGTACAATTGAATTCCTTATACATATAATATAAATACGCACACAAAGCACTCGCTGAACGATTAATTTCGGTTTGTGAATTCATTATTTTTATCAGGTACACATGTATCTTTATTCTGTATTTGACCGTATTTTCGTGTCAAGAAATTCCATTGTAGCAACAAAAATGTTTGTTTGCAGATTCATCCAAAAGTCTCGAAATGTTGTTGAATATCCTTCTGTGTTTTAATTACGGTGTTTCGATCGCAACGGTCGTGAATTTTTTGAACTCCAGTTTGACTTTATTTGGCTTGAAATGTTGCTCGAATTAAACCTTACTTTAGTTCGTAATACCCAATAATTTATCTAGTAATGTGAGAATATTAATTTTTAAAAATGCCCAACAAATTATCTAGTAATGTGAGGGTATTAATTTTTAAGAACTCAATATGTGAAGTCTTGGCAATTTTTAGATCTATTTGATTGGAACTCGCTCTTTTAATAAAGTGTTTATAGTCATTATAGACGCTAAACAAAACAGCGAGTTGGAATATTTTAAACTCTAAAACACAAACTGTTACCAATATAAAGTTGCAGCAAACGAAACGGGCAACTTTAAATGTCGGTCTATCTTGACTACTTCTACCTCCCGACTGCTGTGTTTCCGAAAAACACTGACGCAAACTCTAAATTAAGTGTGTCAGACTCTAATTAAGCCACTAAGCTCACTGCTGGTTTAATGAAGATTACCGTCGCTACTTTTATAAACGCAGTCATAAGCTCCAACGTACAAACAAATTGCAAACTTCACACGTATTTACAGTTTTACAAAGAGATGAACCGGCAAGACTTGTACGTATGCTACTTGCGAAAGTTTCCACTCAAATTTGGGGTGATGCTCGATATACTAAGTGAGGTGCCATCGTTCATTGATTTAAAGTGACAATAAATTGTTGCGTTCTTTATGACGCAACTCAGGGTTCATTATCACTTGGTATATCGAACATAATCCCAAATTTGGCTAGTAGAAAAAAACAAAACTATTCTTTTAGACTCCATGCATTAACACCAGTTCATCAAACGTGTTTTTAGATTTGATCGAATGTCTTTGTAAGTTTCTATTCAGGTTCTCATTAGATATACAGCTCCAAGGCTGACTACCATTTAATTACTCGAAGGACACTGCTAACTCCGCTGAACGGACTAAAAAGATTTCAAGTACACGGTTTTTTATTTACTAGAACAATTTTATAAGAACAACGAGGCTCAAATTTGCCCAAAACTTGAGCACAAGCTACCGGTTTTAGAGAACACACCACGTCATTTCGGCGTTTCATTGCAGGTCTTTGTGCAGTGAGAAATAGAGTGCCGGAGTAGAGAGGAAGCCATGTTCCGATGTGAAATGAATTTTATAACAGTGTTCAGAAATTAAACTCCTCAAACTGCAGTTTATTTAGATTACACGCTTTTTTTTATAAGAACCAGTAAATTTCGGCTCAGGCTGGGCAGTTCTTAATTTTTTGGCGATTTCAGCCTCAAATTATTCTTAAAATGTTCTTTTTTCCTGGTATTTTATAAGGTGAATTAGTTGCCCGGATGAATACATGTAAAATGGCACTAAGAAATATGTGTTTGAAACTGTCAATACAGCGTCCACAAATGTGACGAGCTTGTTTATAACTGTTCGATGACCAAGCTAAATTCTGATAAGTTTTCTGTTTATGTACATCTCAATCTGTGTACATGGAACTCTTAAGTTTCTTAAATTTCTGTGATCAAAATTTCAGCCTGGTGATTGTTCTTAGCTTGTTCTTAAATTTTGGGCAAATCTCAACCTGGGTGTTCTTACAAAAATTGTTCTTATAAAAAAAAGCGTGTATTTAATATAACAAGCTTGTGCACTGTAAGCAGTGCCTCGGCACTGAAATAACGCTGGCACGGTCGTAAAATTATCATCTCTACAAAAAATAAGAACAAGCTAAGAACAATTTCGGTTCAAATCGTGCAAATTAAAACTTATGAACGAGCCTCGGCCAAAACTTACTGGTTCTTATAAAAGAACAAGAGGCTCATTAAGCCTTTACTCGAGGTACGAGTGGAGACTGGAGTGAGGTTGCATTCAGTTATTTTAACCCTTGAAGCACCGATGTGTATGCAAACTGTATGTAACGAGGGAAACAATAACTTGTTTAGAAACACGGC
Organism: Umimayanthus nakama; assembly: GCA_027574985.1. Taxonomy (NCBI): domain Eukaryota; kingdom Metazoa; phylum Cnidaria; class Anthozoa; order Zoantharia; family Parazoanthidae; genus Umimayanthus; species Umimayanthus nakama. The sequence continues at coordinate 20,471 of JAOBRG010393222.1, read as the reverse complement.
AAATAAGTCGAAAAACATACAAACTACTTCCTTCATCCGAACTCCACTCTCAGAAATAAAATTGCGCGATGACAAAAAGGAAAAACAATTAGGGCGTTCCGACTTATCATATCACCACCAGGGGCACTGACCGCGTGGGACCGAGGACAAATCTTAAATATGGCAGTCGCTGGACCGAATCGCTAGTCGCGACATGAAGAAAAAAAAGAAAAAAACAAAAAAAATAAATGAAACTCAAACTTTGACTCGTGGTACCACGAGTAAAAAGCGTGTCAAACGAATTGTGACATCCTTTCAGTCGAACACTCGTACGTTATTTGGTAGCTCGGAATCTTCGGATTTCGAGAAATTCAATTATGATTCCGTATCTGATCAACAAAGCATTCATTTCTTTCCCAAAAATTCTGTATGTAATTAGCTTTGAGAAATCGAGGAAGTAAGAGCTTAGGAGCTTGTAAAACTCTTAATTATAACTACCATAATATTCTTCCGAATGTACGGCAAAATCTCCTTGGCACGCACATGCTCTAAGAATTTAAATGAACGGTTATTACTTCCTATAACACGCAGATATATGAATTCAGTTTCGTAAACAATAAATTTAACGTGAACTGGAAATACAAGATCCTGGTTAGAGCATACCCGAGATTAAGGACAGAAGAACTTATATTTCAGATAATGTACAAAATCATTGAAATAATTTGTATTTCGGCTGATGTTGGTCAGTGCAACATCACCCATAGTGTACATGTAGTCAATGAACCTTTTTCTGAATCTTCAGGGACCGCGGAGCAACTTTGAGATTGGGGGGGGGGGGCGGTAGTGACTCAACCTTGGGGGGGAAGGGAGCAAAAAAAAACCTTTTTTTCTAACTCCTTGTATTTTTAAAAATATTTTGTGAGCACCTCCCCCGCCCCTCCTACTTCGCGGTTCCTGATCTTTTTTACTGATTCATTATATTACTTTGTTGCTGTCTGGCTAGCTGCTAATAGATACAGCGTATTTACACTTCTGATTGATGTCTACGAATGGAAAGAAACAATTCGGTACACCCAATGCTAAGAACTTTGTTTACTGAAGAACGTTTTTTAAAACGTTAATTGTTATTATTTAATTCTTAAATGAATAACTTTTAGAAAAAGGCTAAAACCTTCAAAATAATGAAGAGCATTAGACGTTTGGTTCTTATAAGAAACAAGTGTAATGCGCTGCATGTTTTATATTTGCCGGTATATTATTGACCTAAAAATTTACTGTCATCATTTTACACAACTAGAAAATACTGAGAATTAAACATGAAATATAAATAGATTCTAACACTTGGTAGATATTAACATTACTAAGCGCTATTGAACTTGCAAACTCCCAAAACAGAATGAATAACGAAATCAAATAGCAATAATTAGTTGATGAAGCAAGTATTGAATTAGAAGTACACGCGCTTGTTTACAAACCTGCTTTTAAAATAGATCGTTTCTTCACTTGTTTTCAATATTAATTTGGAAACATCTGAGCCTCAATTTTCTTATAAAGTTTGTTCCTATGAAAAGAGCCTGCGACTGACTACGCGAATACAGTATTAATAATGAATTGTGCTAAATTCAAACTGTTATTATCGATTGAACGCTACAAGGGCACAATGTCAACAGGAACGCTTTTCTATATGTTGGTAATCTCCAGGCGTACACGAAAGCGTCGAGAGCTACTTTAACAAACAGCATCAAATCGCTAGCTCTAACTGCAATGTTAATGTAAACTTCTTCTCTAAAGTTTACCGCTTTCTTGTAGAGTAAGATATTTAGACTGACAACATGAAAACACGAAGAGACCAATAGAATACTCGCTAGATGCACCGCAAGGACTATGATTTGTTTTTCAAAATAGACTTTGCGCCCTAACTCTGATGTCATGTTTAGTTTTCGTCCTCTTCTTTCCGACCATTTTAAGTGTCGAACATTTGGACTGGCATCAGCTGATGATTCAATAAAACTTGTTTCTCTCCTTTTCCGTTTGACGGCCTGCTTTTTAAGCGATCGATACAAGAAAAAATGAACAACGACCAAAATCACGGATATGAGAGTTGGATGTAGTGCTACGTTAACTTTTAAGAGGAACTTTAAGTCTATCCCTGTTAGCTGAAGGGTCGTGAAAAGGATGAAGTAAATCCAGCTGCACACAACATAGGCTAGGACCTTCCGCTTGGTCACAAAAATCTTGTAGTGGTGTGGGTAGCGCACGGCAACCAGCTGAGATGCGGACAAACCCAAGACCAACAGATACGATGTGCTAACTGTAACAGTCGAAATTCCCCCACCAACTTCAAATAAAGTGTTTATGAATCGAAGAAGCTTTGATTCTTGAACTCTGAAGTATTTGGCATAGTAAAAAAAAGCAAATATTGGCTCGACAGTCAGTCCACAGATCAAATCAGCCAGCGCAAGGCCTATGGTGAAGTAGGTTGTTGGAGTTCGAAAACAGTTCAGGGGATCTTTCCATACCACTGACAAGAGCAGCACGTTTGCAGTCACGGTGATCGGTGATAGAACTGTGAGGCAGACAGCCGATACAAACTGAACTTGTGTGTACTGATCCAATAAGTGTTGGCTTAACTGAACAACAGAACTGTTGTTGTTCATATTGAGATCAACTCTACAACCTGGTATTAAAATTCAAAAATCTTGCTGCAAGCCTTTACTCGTTTCGATGTTTTTCGCACTTCGTTATCAAAAAAAATAGATGAGGAGAAAATAATTTTCATTTCGGTTCTATTGTAAGCAAGACTCAAGAATATGAACCAATCATGTTTATTCCCTTTTACAGTTCCGTTGAAGCGTTCACCGGAGGCGGAGTAGTTTGACTAATCGCTAGCGGACCGGACGGTTCACACCCAAAATTATTCGTTCACTTCATTTTCTTGCATAGTACGTTATTATTATCAACCGAACTGATGAACTGGATAACAAGAACAGCAATCTATCAGTTTCCTGTTATACTCATATATAAGACGCTTTTGTTTCATCTTTTAATAATTAAAGTTGTGCCACTAACGTTTAATAGTCGAAAACGCAAAAGCTAGCCGTGTTACATAGCCAAGAGTAAAAAATTGAGATTATGTGTTCGAATTTAAAATCTCTATACACACGATGCAAAGGGATCGGTAGAACTTTATTGCATGACTAAAGATTTTATACCAAGATACACGGCCGCGGAGAAAGCTAACAAAACGCCTTTGTCCCATTTAGATTACGCTCGAGCAATAAAGAAAAAAATAGTCAGAAGCAGGTGCAAGCCGAAAATAATGCAAAAAAGAGAAAATGTATTTTTAACTAGTGTTGAGATCTTCTTTTCAGAAATGACAAGCAGCAAATTGGGTTGGAAGAATTAATTTTTATGTTTACTTTAAAACAACAAAGTTGATCTTTAAACCGTAGTTTTTTCATCGTCAGTGTTCGAGTTGAATTAAAAAAAAAGATTTTAACTGTGGAAAAATCGTGTATTGTTATGTTAAATGTGACTTGATTACGCTGTAGAAGAGAAATGTTAGTTAATTTGCTATATATCAGATTCTTATTCGATTCAAAACTAGAGAATTGTTTGTTAATTTGCTCTCTATAAAGGGTTTACACCCGTAATAGAATTTTGAGTTTAATGCCCTGTTTTAATTATAGGAGGCACCGTCACAAGCAACTCCATGCACCGAGAGTTAAACCCAATTGTAAAACCCATACTCAGAGACGTTTAATTGTTTTTAGTTCTAAATGTTATTTATAATTTTCACACATAGTAAGTTTGGTCATTCTAGCTTTATATTTTCAATGACACACATTTTTAGGACGCTAGGCTGAAAAATGCTGAAAGTTTAAGCAGAACGTTCTAAGATTTAGACTGAATAACTATTTTTTTGTGATAATGTACAAAATCACAGACCGAAATAGTTTAGTTCACTGCTAGACTAAACGTTCGTAAGTGAACATTGTCTATGGTGCTGCACATGTTCAATTTTGTTTTCTAAATAATGCAACATGAAGCTGCTACGTGACAAGAAAATGGAACTACTGGAAACCGAGACGAAACAGTCTGGAGATGGTGTGTGCATTGTGCAGCAAAGGTTGAGATAAGAAGATTGTTAATCGTTCCAGTAGGCAACGAGTTGACTTTTCGGCTCCGTTCTTTTCATTTTTTAATTTTTTTTTCGTCGCGATTGCCCAGATAAGCTAGTTCTCGTAACGCTATATCAACTTGCGTGGTTGTCTCAGTGGCGCAGTTTTGTTACGCATCGGACTTACAATCAGCTTCCCAAATTCGTCTGTTAATGATTTTGATTGTTTCGAAAACCCAAAAGAGCGGTTTGATTACTGGCGAAGAAAGGTATTTCGAAAAGTCTTAAAAAACCTACGCAGTGTTTCACTTTCTTTCACTTCCACGGATAGAGAAAAGGGTCTCTGAACTACTTTAAACTGATTTCGAAGTTTTTATTATATGGGCAACAGTGTTTTACTAGAAAATAAACCACTCATAGAATCCATATGACAGTACATCCGGGTCCCGAGTAGGATGTTTTCCATATCTTCACTTGTGAAAATATCGCCGATTTCCAAACACTTCCGAAGATTTTCCGAAAATTTTAGAAATCATAAAATTATCTGAAAATTACCTTTGAACCGTTTCCGAAGTTTTCCGAAAATTTCCGAACACTTGCGAAGATTTCCGAAGATTTTGCGAAAATTTATAAAATTCATAGAAGCTTGTTCGCTTGTAAAACTTAGCATAGTTAGTTCTGTAGTGCGCACTTGTATTTTGCAGTAGTTCTGATAACAAGTTGGGGTATACCTTGACCAGCCCTTTTTTAGTGGATGTTTGGAACTGTAGTTCGGAAAACCGCCAGTTAAACCAACAGAAGCCGAAAAAGATTATGGTTATGAGATATCAACACTGAAATCGAAGAACACTTAATACAGAACTACTACTTTTCGAGTCATTTCGCCAACCTGTATAGGTCGTACGGTAAACATCCTTATGGTACCTCGCTGTAAAGCTAAACCAATAACAGCAAGAAATAAAGCTCTACCAAAAACATGCCAGCTGTCGATGAACAATCGTTCATCACTCAGAAGGTAGATATTCATAACAGCACTTTAACCCTAAAACTTTCAAAGTGGGGGGGGGGGGTCATTGAATCCCTTCCCTAGGTTTCTTTGATCTTAAATTTTTGTCCCTAGACCATTTGCCAAACGCTTTTGCATAACTTTTCCTCGATAATGAATCATTTGTTAAGTGACGTCAGCACTGATGACGTATCATACTAATTGCCCGAAATCAGAGTTTGCTGTCAAACTTTCGATTTTTGGAATAAAAATGATTAAAAACTCGTAGTAATTCGTATTTTTTCTACTTATTTCCTAGTTTTGGCATATAAAAATGCTGTTTTCTAGCTATTTCCAATAAAATTTCTCAGTTTTAAGCAAAATCTCTAAAATTGAAAATCTAAGATAGCGGCCTTCTTGGGTTTTTTGCCGCTACCATGGCAACAGCGGCCAATTAGGTGATGATTGTTACTATGCCAATTAACTAGTGGGGCATAAACTAACTGCATGCCAAAGGGCATGTGCATATTTTTAACCGTTTTCAAAAATCTTGGAAGGAGGGGGGTTAAGAGAACTCCCCCTCTTGCCTGTATTTGTGTGGCAAAATAGCCTATCTGTTCAAAGGTTGACTAATCACGTTTAAACCACTAAACAAACGCTTTACAACCAAACCAACTTTATAAAACTTTCAAATTAAGTCGAAATGCGAGCTCGCTCATAAATATACTTGCTCCATGTTGGTAAGACCATGCGATAGATTGTGGCCTCAATATGTGCGTACTCTAGCCTATAAGCATTGCGGTCACTTAGAATTTGATTACTAACACTGAAATACCATATGAAACTCACAGTTAAAAGCGGTCTGCGATTGCTTGCTGTGATCCACAGGGATCAGAATCACATTATCGCAATTTTTGCGTTGAGCTTCTTGCTTTGCCGTTGCTAAGCAACAAAATCTTCTTGTCAACTTTCGGCTTGTAACCCGTAAATAAATTTTCCCTCTTCCAAGCCACGCGTTCCCTTATTATTCATTTCCAACAAATGGTTGGGAGAATCGACACGCAGCTGGAGCAACGACCAAACAATAAACGTTACATTATCTATCCAACGATCTTATTAGACCTTTAGATGAAGAAGTATTAAAAGTAGCTGTAAGGTTGAGGGGGAGGAGGCGAAGACCCGTCTCGTTATGGCAACACGAGTCACGCCTTTATTGAAATATTTTGTTTACCACCAGCCCGCCGTCTTCCTTTTGTTCGCGAATCGTTTCGAGGCAAGACACGTTATAAGTTCGTTACTAGTCCTTGTGAGACACCGTAGTCACTGATTCCACTGACATTGAACCGAACATAGAAATTTTTTTAAACGTTGTCCCTTTGTTTTTGTTTTATCATGTTGGCCTATACTCATTGAATTTCAGTATTAAAGACACCCCTCGCTTAACAGGATAACCCTTCTTTAATTGAGAAGTGCGTGGGTTCTTTCAAGTCTTTCGATTGAATGTTGAAAGATTAGCCCAACGGCTTACCATCACTCTTCGGTCAGTGTTGGCAATGTTCAGTAAATTAAAACACTCCAAAAACGAAATAATATCTTATTTCTTTTAGTCAGTTCTTCACACTAGTGCGTAGTATGGTTTTAAACTCGACATCGTGTAGTAATTTATTAGACTATTGTAAAAAATTTAAAGGTTAAATTTAAAAAAATAATGAAGGGGAAGGGGGTTACGGAAAAGCTTGTTGATAGATATTCGGCAAGCAGAATCCGTGTCAGCGAGTTTCAAACGACTTTCTCTTGACGACTCTGCTGTACAAAATAACTACCAACTTCTGTTGCCGATTGCGATGGACTAGTTGCCGTCCAGGGAGTGTCATGCAGCCTCGTCCTTTCAGCCTCAGCCAGTTTATCAATATGTAATTTTCCCTTACATTGTCCACACAAAATAAGTTGTTTGTTAATGAGAATTAAACAACTGATCATGCACATTAGCTTTTCTAATGTATCCAACCTGTTAACAAGGAAACTATAAAGACATTTCCAAACCTAAAGCTTTTCTTTAATTTTGCATAACTAGCATTATGTATGTTTGTGTGTAATTGCTTTCGCTTCGCTTATTTTCTTCGCTTTTTTTCCTTCTGCTTTTTTGCTTCGCTTTGCTGTTTTTATCATAAAAGTAGGTATATCATCCAATTAAATCATTGATGTAAATAAAGGATGTTCTTTATAATAAACCTATGGCTTATTCGGACTTCCTTGTCTTATGAATAGATCTCAATTGTAACCTACTAATTGTGGCAAAACAAACAAACTGAACTGAACTGAACATTTTAGAAGAATTCAGTAACACGTCATAACACGTCCCTCACGAAAGACTCTTGAAGAAACTGGATCACTACGGAGTTAAAGGCAAATTACTTAAATGGCTTCATTTATTTCTCACTGGCCGTTTTCAGAGAGTTGTGGTGAATGGTTCGTCATCACCTTGGTGCAAAGTTCAATCTAATGTACCCCAAGGCACAGTTCTCGGGCCTCTAATGTTTTTATACGTGAATGATCTGCCTACGAGTTTGAATTCCCCAACGAAGCTTTTCGCTGATGACAGCGTACTTTATAGATCGATTAAATCTTATGAAGACCACATTCTACTACAGAAAGATCTTAAAACGTTATGTCGCTGGGCTGAGGATTGGCAAATGCGATTCGAACCGTCTAGGGGCTACACTCTTGTTATCACCTTAAAGAAACAGCCATCGGTGTTCACTTATTCAATGACGGGACGTAACCTCACCAAGTGACAATCCATAAATACCTTGGAATACATATTACCAGCAATCTATCATGGTCCCGACACTGCAACGAGCTTCGTTCCAAGGCCAATTGAGTTCTTGGCGTCCTCCGAAGAAATTTGTTCGGCTGTTCTAGACAGATGAAGGAGCGGGCATACCTATGCCTGGTGAGACCACAGTTCTACTTGGTCTCCATATACCCGAAAAGACATCAAGACTATCGAATCAGTGCAGCGTAGAGCAGCAAGATTTACGCTAAACGACTATGGGAAACAAGCAGTGTAAGAGAGATGATCGCGGATCTCAACCGGGACTCACTACAAAACCGAAGAAAGTGGAACGATTTAGTTTTTTTCTTTAAGATCCAAAATAATATAATTGACATTCCATTCCCTGATGATATGGTGAAATATTATCGTTCTCAGCGCTTACACCGTACTCACAATTATAGGCAATTACCATCCTCAGTTAATGCATATAAATATTCATTTTTTGTAAGAACTATTCCCGAATGGAACGCTTTACCTTCAACTGCTGTCCAATCAAAGTCTGCGGAACTTTCAGATTTTTAATTGTTAATTGACCACTGTAACATATAATGCTCGCTGATCATCCGTGCCTGGATTAGTCTAACTATTATTGGCACTATTAAACTGAAACAGAAACTGAAACTAAGAGCCACTGGGTTCGAAAGAGGATCTAATCCTTGGTTTGATAGTTTGGTGCAATGCTAGGCTTCGAACTAACACAAGTGAAATCTTCAAATTTTCTGGTTTCAAAAAATCTAAAGAATAGATTTTTTTTTACTAAATAATAACTTATAGTTGAGACTTACTAAATACATTAATTTCTATGAGCGTAAACTGTATAACTTAAAAGTTGTTTATTTGATTTTGTTTTGGCTGATCTCCTCCTACGGCGACTACTGGGTCAATAGCGACCTTAATTAGATTTGACTACCAGTATGAGTTTGATACGACCAATATCTCAAAAGGAGTTCGCAAAATCGCTGTCGCAACAAGTATCATGGTCATCCCACTTACTACAGGAGTTCCTGAAGATCGCGCAGCCATTACTGCGAGTACAAAAGCTAAGAAGTTGCACTTGCAGTCAAACTCGTACTCGCTGTTAAATCTAAAGCTCTCTAAGAAGTCGTACTTGCAGTCAAACTTGTACTTGCCGTCAAATCTAAAGCCCTCTAAGAAGTCGTACTTGCATTCAAACTCGTACTCGTAGTCAAATCTAAAGCTCTCTAAGAAGTCGTACTTGCAGTCAAACTCGTACTTGCAGCCAAATCTAAAGGTCGTCAATAATTTCATCCCGTCTCCCGCCCCCTCCCCCTGGGGAGGTTGAGTGGTAACATCTAACGCACTCCGTCACTTCTTCGAAGTCAAGGTCTGTAAGAAGTCGTACCTGCAGTCAAACTCGTACTTGCAGTCAAATCTAAAGGTCGTCAATAACTTAATCAAGTCTCCCGCGCCCTCATCCTGGGGAGGTTGAGTGGTAATATCTAACGCACTTCGTCACTTCTTCGAAGTCAAGCGCCTGTTCTTTTTCGAGAATTCCACCCTAGCGACTATCAAATGTCATAGCCAACTCTGCCCAACGTTTGTTTCCTTCATGAGTCTAGGATTCAAGTCTGAAACTCAATTCTTCCTCTGCTTGAACTTGGCCACTATCTGCGCCGTCAAACCCAAGCATTCTTGTTAAATTTCGATAACCTCCTACAGTCGGGCAGATAGGACTCAAGCCCACTGAAATTGTCGATCTCCTTAAAACGCACAGTGTTTGCTTTCTTCTCTTCCTCATCATACACTTCTTTTCCTTTTCTTGCCGCCCTCCCTGGTGCGTACGAAATACTACCAAGTCTGCCAATCCTTCCCCCTTCTATAGAGGAGTGAAGATTCATGTCCGCTGCAGTTCTTCCTCTACAGGAACCTCACAATTGTTTGCTGCGTTTTCCTCTTCGGGAGACTCTTGTGTGATGTCAGACAGCCAGGAGGCAATGAGTGATCGTGCACCGCTGATCGCCCCTCCTGTACATGCAACAAAAATTCCTTTGAGTCTATTTCTTTTATCATGTGTACTATTAAACGGCCACTTTCCCTCACCCCACTCCCTCTTTAACAAGCTGTGAAACCTCGGTTTATACAACACTTTGTGTTACTTTCAAAGAAATCTTACAGTGAGAACCGTTATCAAAAGCAATTCAATGTAGATTTTAAAACTTGTAGATTAAGGATTATTTGGCTGTTTCAAACCAGCTTGCCTGTTACTTCATGTACCTCTTTCACCCTTGGAACCGTTATTTCGATACTTTTAGACTGCTACAGTGCATACATAAACGGTTTTATGAACGCGGAGACCTTTACCTGCTCCTGTCAGCAGTATGCTCTAACACTGTTTGAAGTCTTATAGATTTACCCAAAACGTCGCCTCTAGTCCAGTTCTACAGTAGTGCGGTTCTCGCGTGATGTCCTTCGACTGTGGCATACCGTGACATACTATCTTTGTACCACTTTTGGAGTCCTTGTAACCATAATTAGTACCTAACTATATAGTAACAATCTTTTTTTATACCCTGTCAATTGTTTTCAAGTGTATACTTCGACTACAAATAAAGGACACTGTTCTTGCGTCGTAAGTTCACAGCCACTTTTGTTTTAAGCCTCATCACTGAGCCATTAACTTTGATATCGTTAACTAACATGCCTACATATTGTCTTTCTGTCAATGACAGCTGACAGCAAACAAGGAGATACACACATTCAATTTTGTCTGCTGTTATTAACAGTTCGCTTACCGACAGCTTTGCCCACGTTCTTTGAAGCAACATCCTGCATCGTGCTGTCGAGAAAAACCAACAAGAACTTGTTTGCGAAACCCGTTGTACAACACAAAAACCCATCAAAACTTACAGCTGAAGGTATTCAATCAAACATTTAATGACAAAAAAAAAGCTTCAAGAACTATAAGGAACTGCAAGCTGTTAACTGTTGTTAAATAGGTGACTGTGCAACAGTTCGAGCCCCAATATACTTTTTTCCTGAAATAGTATCCAATGGTATTAAAGGGAAAGAGAATTCGTCAAGTGCGAACGGACCCCCAAATAAATCACAGATGACAAGGCCATTGTTTCTGCGAGTCTTATTTTCAAAACCTCTGTATTTTCAGTTGAGTTGTTGGGCCACGTGACAAGTGTTATAAAAACTCAGCTAACAGAAATTAGAAGTTTTATACACGCAAAACTGTACCCTAACCCTAAGTGGCTCTCCCTTTGTCCGCCGGCCGAAGAAAAACTGGTTCTGGCAAGTTTAGAAGGAGTTAGGTCCAAGGCGCGCGCGTTCATTTTTTTCGCCAGAACTTCCCGAATTCCCGCGCTTTTGACTGACCGAAGCGGGCGAGTTTATTCTTTACGCCCATTTCAAGATGGCAGACTGACACGGATCATTTATTATTCGTAAATTTGTATCATAGCGCTATTGATGGTTGTTAATGGTTGTCTATGGTTAATAAGGATTAGGGTTGGGTCAGGGTAACTTTTGTAAGAGCTTTAGATAAACCTACAATAAAAGATTAAGTACGGGCAGCGAAATGATGGGTTAGTGTAGTGGTAGTGAATAGTGTCCCCGTGTATGACCGTTTTACGGCTTTTTCAATTTCTATTTTTTCCTTGAAAGTTTTCCAATTGTGAGTCTCAGTTTGAGCAATGTTTCAGTTCTAGTAAGCGTCCGCCATCTTGAAGTGGGCGTAAAAGAAAAATCGCCTGAAGCGGGAGAAATGAGGGGTCGTCTTTAACTCTACGAACGAAAGATCCCATTGGATAAAAGACAACATCGAACATTGAGCAACATCGTGTGTAACATCTATAACTGATGTACTCTTTTGTTAGCTAGTTCTCAAGGGATTACGGTTATCATGCTTCCGACAAACAATCGATAACAGCAATACTGCTAGTAACGTCAAAAGCTTCTCAATGGTCTTTCGTGACTCATTTCCCCAAGCCTAGAAATTAAATACCGAAAGAGTTCGTTCAACAATCAAGAAAAGAACACACCATTTTGCTAAAGCAAATTTTTGCTAGATCCATTCACTCGTGGGTGCTAAATGTAACGTTTATGTTGAATTTATGAGCCAAAATTTGACCAAGTAACAAATTTAAGCTCCCAAAAGGGGTGGAAACAGCAAAAATTTGGGAGATCTGGAATTAAATTTACAGAACCTACTTGGCTAGTCTTATCTTAATATCTGCAATTCCCATCTGTCCTTGGAACGGGTGTCTGCGAAAGAAAAAACACCTCCACAAATAAAGCAAACATTTGCGTCACACTGCATATCGTCACTCCAAAAATAAAAAAGCGAATGAAAATGTGATATAATACTTTGAAAACTGCTGTTTAAGAACAATTCACCACTGCAAAAATGAAAACGAGATTGGAATCATCCCTACATATTTATACTTTAAACAGAGCCCCATTCAAACCAGCTTTCCTGAACTGGGCATCTCTGTGTCATCACTGTCATAATTAATTTAAATATTTCTTTTACGATCATGTTACAGATATATCGTGGCTTGGAGCTGCAAACATAACAACAAGACATTGATCAACACCTGGCCAAAAAGGCAGTGAACAAACAATTATTAATAAAGAAAATGCAACACAAAACCATGACAAATCTAAAAACTCTTTGGCTGGCATTTGCCGGGTGATCCATCACCTGCTGCGTTAAGCTCCAACGATTAAACAACAATCATTGTACAATGGACCAGTTTCGTGTTCCCGGTTGCCGCTGATTACAATGACTATAGACTCGTCTTTACAGCACGAGCCTCGTCTTGATGTTAAATATTCACAAATACCGGCGAGATCTGAATCTCCAACAATACACAGAGCTGTGAATAGCTCACATCCACTCTGGAATTTATGAATATTTAACTTCAGGTCGAGGCTCGTGCTGTAAAAGCGAGTCTATAGTCATTGTAATCAGCGGCAATTGGGAATACGAAACTGGTCTATTGTTGACTAATTAGCAACATAAGCTTACCCAGCATGCACATCGTCCACACCAGAGTGCGTCCTGCTGTTCCATACACTGAAATTATGGGTCTCTTTCCAGGCCGAGACGAACCTGCTGTTGAAGTTTGTCATACTTTCACCTGCGTCTAGAACAGCAATTGATTAAGATTGAGTCTGTTTTCCATGCAACCAACGTTATAGTAGCTTTCAGGACCGATCAAGAGTATTGGGACACTTCTCGACCACAGCAAAAATAGAGTAAAAGCGCATCGACAGTCAGCAAAAATTCCTGGGTCAATCAAGTATCCTAGTGTATTCTGGGATAGGTTCCAGCCTTTTCGATCTTTCCAATCGTTCTCCTTTCACGCGATCTTTTCTGATCGTTCGCGTTCATCAAAGTCAAACACTTAGTTACATTGTGCACCACATCATATCCAATATTTCAAACCCAAGTCTGTCTTCCACCCTACATGTACAGTATGTGTCGTGCATCCATACATCAGATATATATTGTTATATGTTCTAAGCAGTCCAGTTACATGCACATGTATCTCTTAACTTTCCCCTTACCTGTGTGTCGGGTTGTTGATAAAAGGGAAAAGAGGTACATCTTAAACTGTGCTCGTATCCATTCCTCACCTTCATCCCAACCTAAGGTAATGACGAAAAGTAATAAAGCAACGAGTTAATCGAAAGGATGTAACAAATAAACACAAATGGAATAATGATTGATGGTTGGATGGATAGAAGGATTCGTGAGTGGATGGATGGGTTGATGGGGAATATGGATGTATGGAAGAATGGTTGGATTCATAAATGGATGGATTGATGAATGGATGGATGAATTGATGGATGGATAGATAGACGGATGGGTGGATAGATGAATGGATGGTTGGGTGGATAATGAATGGGTAGACGGATGGATTGACAGATGGATGGCTGGATGGATGTATTGCAAAGGCAATACTTACCAATATTTTGTTCGTCTTCCAGTGCACCAAAATTTGCCAAGTGTTGCAACAGATAGTCGGTGAACCTCAGATCTGCGCTGGACAATGCTAACTGCTGCCTTAACTCAGGGTCGTGAATGTCTATGGCGCCAGTGTTTACCTTTTTAGGATTGGATCAAAACAAAATGTCTTTAACCACAGAGTTTCCTTTTAAGCCAAACCAAGTTCAGAAATGACCAATTTTGCGCCTAAACGTTGTACTCTCGAGTCAAGAAATTCTTGTTTAGTGTCAAAAACACAAAGGTAACAATAACACGGAGCCACAAAGCGGTGAACTTACTTTCGAGTGGTGTTTGTTGTTTGACGGGGTTCCACAGCTATCGACTCACAACATATAAGACATTTTTAGAACTGTCCAAGGCAGGAACTTGGAAAATTTCAGAGCAAATTTTCCTTCAATCTTTTACTTAAAAGTTACAACGCGTACCAACAAGCACGTATGTAACTAGTTATTTCTGCTCTTCATGCAACAACCGTTTTGGATCAAAACAGGGAAAGTGATGATACACTTCTACCTGCGATGCGCGATGTTGGGTTAACTACTGATTGAAAACTTTGTAAGACTTCAAGGATAAATTTTGGTGAGTTTAAGACATTTTCAAGTCCGTAAAATACAAAACAAAAAGTCAGACCTTCAAATTTTCTTTGGAAACCCTGGTTGCAATGATGTAAAATACACTAGTTTTCAGGAGAAACTCAGAAAAACTTTGGGAGTTTATCGAAAAGGTTCAAAGTCCTGAGGACTTTTACGATTTTTGAAGCTGTCGGAAATTTTCGGAAATATTTAGCTTTTGCCGTTGTCCAAAATATTTTCTGAAAGCTTTCGGCAATTTTTCAAAGCTGTAGGATAACGTGTTGATAAAGAGGATACAGAAAGCAAGCCACTGTATTTTTCAGTAAAACACTTGTGTCCGAATATGTATTTTTTCTTTTCCACTGTTTTCTACTCCTATTCGTCTCTCAGCCTCCCTGCACCCGGCCACCTTATCAAAACTGGATTGACAACACATTCTCCAATTTGAACTCCTGAGTACTTACATCCACGAGAACATCAGAAATGTGCCTTTGCTGTCTGTACAACACATTGGATGCTCCAATCCAGAAACTTCTAGCGCGGGGGTGCTTGATAGTGTCCATTTGTTGTAGGGAGAAGTAGGGGTGAAGCGTGGAGCCCTGGAACACAAGCAAACCATGAGAAAAAACTGCACATTAAGAAGAAGAACAACAACAACAGCAGCAACAACAACAATAACATTAAGAAATGAGTGAAGTGAGTCAAGGTAAATGGTTGGAAGTGCAAGCTTTTTTTCGAGCCAAACAAAGAAATGAATCCATCGACTGATATTTATTCACAATGTTGCAAAAAAGTTTGGGTACTTTTTGTTGTGTTAAAACCGATAAAACTACATAATAATGAATACTATACAAGGTACAAAAAACTCCATACTGTCATTTATTATTGCATATATTTAATACCGATATTTTTTTAATATTGACTAAGGTCAAACCCTTATCTACCACTGCTTTGTCTTGCGATTCGCTTATGACAAAAATAAATTATTTACTAAATTATTGATAGGATTGATCATAATGATGTCTTACCTTGTCAAAAATAGCAAGAGGGAGACCAAATTGATCCACACTAATTCCACTGGCTTCTGATTCAGACGAGGCCTGAAGCAATGGTTCCTGTGACCAAACTCAGAGCTCTAAATTTAAAAGGACCTTCAAGAAACTAACATTTTCTCACACGCATGAGCATTTCACATTGCCGTATACCTAACAAGTTAGCTAAAGATGCTAATTGATTTGCTACACAGAAAATTTGTTAAGTATCCTAAACAAATCCTCCTTTGTAAAGATACTACCATAAAAATACTCAACGCTAGAGTATCGCCTCAAACTAACTGAATCAAACGCCGCTTTTGCCAACTATTTCAGCAATTGCTACACGGCCTTCTTTAGATTTTGTAACAAATACATTCTTGTTACAGAGGGTTCACACAAAAATTTTGGCAATTGAATGAAGAACTTTTCCAAGAAATTTCAATGACCAAATTAAATTTCCATCACTAAGAAATGCCGAAAACCCGACAGAGAAAAAGCTTCCAGCTTTCAGACAGAATGAAGTGTCTGGACCAAAAAAATATATTCCAAACCTTTTCCATGACCTCGGCCATTTTTCCTAAAACCTAAGACGTTTTCAGGTCTGCATTTTCAAATTCCATGACTTTTCATGACCACGTGAACACTGTAACAGTGTATTTATACCTAGAAGTACCCAGTTTTAGAATAATTTAGCTGTTGTATCGCTAGCTACATGTAAATCTCCAAAAAGAAGGCGAGCATTCAACTACTGTATACATACGATCAAACTGGCCAGAACCGGTTCTTTTCATCTAGCCAGATGGGACAACTAGAAAGGGGCAAAATATAACGTACATGTTCCCACCCCGTGTATCTAACCCTTCAATACACCGAATAATAAAATGTAATATGTACACCAGGCAAACATTCTTGATAAAGTAAGGTCAAAGGTGCGTGCCTACAATTTTTCCGCCACAACACTCCAAATTCATGAGCTGTGGCCGATTGGAATGGGAGAACTGTGCAGCTCTGATCTATAAGCGAAAACATTCTGGCCAGAACCAGTTCCGGGAAACCATGTGGACAGGCCAGTCCGAACAAATGGAAACGACCTAAAAAAGTAGGGGGTTCTAAGACCTACTTGTTTAGTTCAAAGTACCCATGAATTGTTTTCTAAAGGACTTTTAGTCGATGTTTTTAACACGTAAAGTTGTCGAATTATAGTGTAGCCAGTGGATCGCTTGTTATGATAGACCTAGGCACGAGTGCTTGAGGTTCATATACGATGACTGGTTGGTGGGACAGTGGGTAGCATGATTGAGTGAGTACTACAGGCTACAAGAAGTGTTACCTCATCAACAGGCTCTGATACTAGAGGTACAGGACTACTCGCTCCAGAAGCTGCCACACAAAGTCCGCTCTTTATCATCCCTATGATTTTAAAACACCAGGAATTATGTCAGATAACAGCTCTAACATATGTGTGAGAACATAGTTTAATTTTAATTTGTGGCTTTCCGCAGCACTTCAAGGTGAACCATGCGAGAATGTCTTAGTACTGACTGACTCTTGTCATACTTCCTACATACCCGGTATCAGTGAAACCAATGCCAGTATAAAACTGCAAATCTTCTTGACAGGAAAACCGAAAAATATAACCTGCAAGAAAAAACATTTTAATAAGAAAATGAGATAAAGATCCTATAAAATATTAAACAGCAAACAAGTTCAGTAAGGCTTAAATGTACCTTTCTCTCCAGCAACAGAAGTTTGAATAGCACAAGAACCTGTTGGCAGTAAAACAATCATGTCTTCATTGGAATCTGTGTTCTGCCAAGTAGAATCAATTAACAGCCTTTGCTGACTTTGGTTAAGCGGGAGCACAGACACGAGGACACGTGGTCCCTTCTAGGAGGCCTGGCTCACTTTGTAGGGAAGGAGGTGACAGTTTACAACACCGACATTAGCTAACTCTTATTGACAAGTGTGTGGGAACTTCTAAATCCCCCGAGAGAACGTCAGGAAACTACACCAATGGCTTAACGTCCCTGTCCATGGGCGGTGTGACGAAAGCCGAATGTCATCCAAAGTTCAACCCTTGACCAGGCCAAGGATTGAACCTGGGACGTGGACAAAAAAATTCAAAAGGAACTACGGGTAGGTCTACTTTTTTCACGATTGTGTACTCACCCGTTGTCTAAAAACAGTCAGTAAATCAGCTGTTGACAACCCTGTTAAATAAGATAAACACAACTGAGTATTTTCTTCTAAGGTTTAAGAACGCTTGTGTGCTACGTAATGCGCTATAAAAAAAACATGCTGGACTAAAGTTTGTCCTTTGCTGTTATCGCTTTATTTGTCTTTTATCTATCTATCTACCTACCTACCTTCCTACATACCTAAAAAGACCCAAAAGAGTTCTCCGACTGTAAACACAAGATCCAAATTGCTTTCAAAGTGCCAATATATCAATAAGTTTCATTCTACAAACTACAAACCATCGTTGTTTACTTTTTCAGTTGCCTGATAATCGCCAAGCAAATCACAAAAAGAACTACACTGTAATTATGTCTAGTAAAAAACGCAGGCATGCGGACTAGTTAAGTGATTACTAACACTACATGCAGTCCAGTTATCTTCTAAATAATTGTAGTTCTATCCCTGCAGCAAATACCTCAATGTTTTCAATAACATTGAACGCACAACTTTGCTCAGTGTGGGAGCAAAGTCAATGGACATGTATGGTTGATGACTGGGATGGCTTCGAGAAAAAAGGAAAAGGTTATGGTTGTGGTTAAAGTTTTCAAAACAACATTCACTTTCTCTTTTTTCTAAGTGAGTATCCCCTTCCAAAACACTACAGTCTACATCGATAAATTTCCGCAAATCATCAACTGCTTCCTTCATTTCCAAATTTTGGATTATAAAACGACAATGGTTGAAACGATACACATTAACTAAAGGCCCATTTACACTACACCAGATTTTTGGCACGGCACGGATACAAGTGGTACGGGTGCCAAAAAAAGAGTTCATTTCTTTCATTTACACTACAATTTTTGCCCGTGCCAAACAATTTTATTTTTGTGTTTGGTACGCGAACCAAACTTAAATGTTCGTTCAGCAGAATCGCTTCTACCCAGTACGCATGCGTCCTGTGCTGATCGACAGTTTGCGGAAGACTTTCTATTCAATTTCTTTAAAAAGCGAATACTCCCGTACTGAAAAACTACTTTCGGGTTGTTTGCATTCGCAAGACGTTATTTCTAATAATTCTAATAACTTGTCAATTTTCCAAGCTAAACCTCTATATTTTCTAGGTTACTTGATCTTTTGGCAGTAGTTTTGCTGAACCTTCGCACGTGCAACAATTGGAGGGTGGCGCCGTCCTGATCGGTGATGCAACGCTCAATAACTTCGTGCTTTTGAAGGAGTAGCGCTGACCAAAAGAGGGAAGGCTCTTTTAAAAGTTCTTGGTTCGGTTGTGATGAGTGTTTACACTGCGGATTTTACCCGAGTCGTGCTGGTGTTTGCGGTACCCGTACCAAGTTTACCCGTGCTCGGACTACCTATCTAGGAGGTCCGAGCACGGGTAAAATTTTTGCTACGACACGGATAAAAACTGGCTCGGGAAAGCATTTACACTTTAAAATCTATCCGAGCCGAACTCTTTTTTTGGCACCCGTACCATTTTTATCAGTGCCGTACCAAAAATCAGCTGTAGTGTAAACGGGCCTTGACTTATAAAAAAGAGAGGCCCACTTAAGATAAAAATAAAACAAAAACCTTCGTGCTTTAGTGCATGAATGACTGACAGTTACATTTATGTGTTCCAAGTACAGCTGTAAAAGAACAAAATGTTGGTACTTTGATGTAAGAAATCAAACCCAAAAGCTAGTTTCAAAAGCTCACACGGAGTTCACAAGAAAATACCATGCTACATTTTCGCATCTCTGTGTTTGTTTACGGATCCATTTAAATTTTCTTACCCACAAAAAGTAGTGAAGGATCCAACATTCTTGGAGACAAGGAGCTATTTAGATTCTTGTACAGTTCCTGAAAAATCAGAAAATTAGTAATGATTTTAAAACGATCAAAAATTCTTCATACAACTACAGGGACATAATAACAGTTGTTATAATTCTCAAAATGGGCGTGTTAACACCGTTCAAGTTTCAGAGAGGCGCAATACCATATTGAGAAATTAGAGAGGCCTCAAGCACCTCAGGGGCAGAAGGAAAGTGACAATACCATTATGTAGAAGAAATTAAGGCCAACACTTCAACTGGAATGAGAAATGTAAAACAAAAAAGTTTAGAAAAAGAGGCACCATGATATTCACAGGTTCAGTGGGGGACACAACAGCGCTCGAGTTTTACGGTCGTCCGGTCGTCGCAGACGACTGGAATCTATAAGGGACGACAAAGAGATAACAGTTTAGTTGTCCACTGATCAACTAAAACCTGTCTCTCAATAGAAGACATGTTTAGTTTCAGCAGACACGGTAATATATTTACTCAGTTTTAACTCAGTAACGTGAAATGAGGCTTCATATGCGAGACAATTTCTGATTCCGGGGTTTTGAGGCAGATACGTGATAAAACCTAAGACCACAGACAGCCCAAGCTTACGGTTTGTGTTAGCGGCCGTACTGCGCAACTTATAGTTATACATAATATATAAAGACTTTACATGGAAACTCCTGGATTGGGTGATTTTATAAGATTTTGAATGGGAATCCACTCGATTTCTCGAAAATTTATGATATTTTGAATGATGAAATAAAGTCGACCTACCTCTTGTTTAGCTTGTACTTGTCTGTTTTGCGAAGATTCGAGCCATTTGAAGCTATTTTGAGCAATTTTTCGTCGGTTAGGATAAATCGCTCAAAATAGCTCCAAATGGCCCCAGTAGTAGTAAACACCGGATTCTGGGACAAAAGGTAATTACACTAAAACTGACTCACAAGCTAATTGCGCTAAAACC
>JAOBRG010393211.1:0-10464 GCA_027574985.1 Umimayanthus nakama | reverse complement strand
CGAGCAGGTTTTATCCACTGGATAGGGATTTATCCGCTGGGTAAAGTTATCCACCCTTCGTACAACCGGGCCCAGTACAATATGGTTCCCAACTGTATTGATTCTCGACAATTATGTTTGCAGGAAGAGTTCCTCTGTCAAAATAGGTCGCATTTGTCAATGTATTTTGGGTAGAAATGAAAGGACCTAATTTTTGAAATCGATTTTGAATGAAGCGAGCGTGAAACCACCCCCACCCCCCCCCCTTTAATTTTTTTCTGATTGGCTGTTTTTGGATGATAGATAACTCACGGTGTGAAACATGCCACACAGGGAAATAACGTTACGCACTGTACTTTACATCACGCCACATCACGCACTCTACGTTACAACATCTCACGTCCCGGATAGTACGTTACATGTCATGTCACGCACAATTCGCTACATCATGTCATGTCATGAAACGGGAAACCTCAAACTGACCTAAAGAATACTTTGGCAAATTTCAAATGAAGGAAAGAGGAACAAATTGAGCATAAAGTTGTTGTATTTCAGGTCCTAAAGCTCCTTTGCAACTTGCCCCTGAACAAAGTAACACCTTAGGAACGTTCAACAACACTTACATCCATATCGATGTTTACCAGAACTCCAGGTATTGGTACCACGACAAACCCCGAACTGTCATCCTATAACAATAAACCAGCATGTCATGGATAGAAACAAACGGTTGAACAGTGTATGGGGGGAACACTACATGTAGTTGTGCCGAGGTGTTAGGATGACAACAAATGGATGTACACAGTGTTAAACATGGAGGTGAGGAGAAGGGACACTAGCGTACCAGGTATTTGGGTGACAGCAAATGGTGAACAGTCGCTCTCCAAATAACAGACCAACGAGTCGTGGATTGATGCACACACTGTATAACATGAGGGGAGGGGAGGGGACACTAGTGTACCACACACTGGGGTGACAACAAACAAATGGTGAACAGCCACACTCCAACAACAGGGACGTTAAGAGAGTCTTCTAAAAGCAAGAAGTTTACTTCTAAAGTAAATTCTGAGTTAGATGCCAGTACACTGTAAAAGTTAAAATTCATTTCTGGCAGCAAGATACTTGTCAACTGAGTTTAACCCTATAGAGGCTGGGCTTTTTAAACCTTAAAATGACTGGAAGCACAAAATGTCCTATTCTGTACATTCTGTAATATAGGAGTAAAAGGAATATTTGGAATAAACATTAAAATTTGCCGGGTTGAGATATACAGTTTAAGGGTTTTAGGAGTTGTTACAAAATGATGATGTAGTCATGTCATAAAATTCCTTTTTTAATAAATTACTTACAGTTGGAGGTGATATTTGTATATGCTGTTCAGATAAGTGTTTTCACAGTAGTTTGCAATACTAAAATGCCTTGTTTGATATTAAATTTATGTCACTTGAATTATATAAGGTAATGCATACATTGTAGATGTACGCAAAAAAGTGCTTTTCTCTATCTGTCTACATCCTTTCTTACAAAAACGTGAAAAAACTAAAGACATTTCAAATTAGTGTTACCAAAGCAACAGCCTGATAGCCAGCACACCAAACATATATCAAAACGTTCCTTACAAAATTTTAGGAAAAGTCACCAAATTTGGTTCCTGAATCTTTTTCCGTTACAGCCCCCCCCCCTGGTAGCATTAAAATTCTATCTGTTACAAAACTTTCCTTTGATCATTGGTAAGTGTTTCCATTCCAGAGGGGTACAACAGTGCATGCTCGACAAGAAACTTTTTTAATTTAAATCTCTAAATTGCTATTTCCAGCATTTTGAGACACATTTCATACTCCTTTCACACCAATTTTTGCTTGCAAACTCTGTTTTTCTAAAAAAAATTGAAATTCAAAAAGGGGGGTTACCCTCTGGATTAGCAATAGAGAACTAACTCTGTTTGTATGAATGTCTGCATACAGTTCCCGAACATCACTAGAGGAGACCTTAGTATCTTCACCATCAACTGGCAACAGATGCTTGTGACCTTCCCAGGTTACTGCAGCCATTGTGAGAGAAGCCAGGAAACGCGAAGACCCTGTTTGACAGGAGATTTAAGAAACCTTTAAAGACAAGCATACAATTTCAAGTACTGCAAACGTTTACCATAAAAGCTTTATCAGAGCCCCTAGGCAGGTGACATATCCTGGCCTTCGTGAGAGGGACTATTTTTATTTAGGGAGATCAACCTAAAAACCCAAAAATCATTATACGACATAATGCTGAATTCTCCAAAAACTGTCTCCCAGTTTTCTTACAAATAAGTTGTGAGAATTAATCTCGTCATCTTAGAAAGTTTGCTGTGTATGATTAATTGCTTTATTCTCAACACCAAACAACTTGTTTTGTGAGGACAATGTAAGGACAATGTACATACTGATAAACAGATTTGGGCTGAAAGGGTTTCGATCCAAGAGGGTGAGGGGATTGCCTTCTGGAGGGGGGGGCGGCTACAGAGGAGGGGTAACTCTTATCCTACCCGGCGATGTTTTCAAACATTAAAGTAAAAAAATCTGAAAAAAATCCCCACTTTTAAGTTTTTAAAAATCATATTAAACACTTGGAAGTTCTACTCTGAAAGATGATAGAAATTAATGGTCTCTGTATTATGGTGCAGTTGCACCCTGATAACTTGAACCCTCGGTAGCTAAGTATCAGCATTAACTGTCAAACTAAAAGTGATTTCTCATGGATATATTTCATATATTACTGTAAATTTTCCCTCAATAACTCAAAACCCACTAACTTGAAGTGATTTTTACTTTCCAGGTACTTTTCTTTGTAAGTTTACCCTCGTTGAGAACTCAAAATCTTTTTTCACATTTTACAGACTAATGAGCCATAACATTAATTACACTGGAAGCTTGCATTACATCTCATTTACATTCTATGTAGACTATGACAAATTGACCTTTAACAGTTCTTTTGAAGAGAAACAGAAGAAATTATTGGATCAAGTTAAATCGGTTTTAAAAAAAAACATTACAGCTTGGAGGAGTCATGAAACATAGTTATGTGTGACCCCGGGGAATGAATCACTCAGGAGGTCCCCATCTCTGCTTTCCCTACCCCCAGCTTCTACCCTCTTTGGGGTCCCCGAAGAGTTCCCACCCATACCAGTTCTACTTGCTTGGGGACTACACCTACTCATCAACGTAAACCAAGCCTTTGGGTGAAGTTTGACTTTCCTCTTAGTTTCAATTGTAAACAGCACAAATTCCAGTGATTTGTTCTTAAAATCACTTAAAAACGTTTTATGTCATATAAATAACAGTAAAACACAAAGTTACTTTAGATTAACTTGATTTTGTGTATAATAACTTAAATAAAACCTTACTGTACCTTTGGCTGATGGGGTGGGGGGTTGCTAATTTTGAATGAGTTTAAGATTTTATGGAGCAACAGCAGTTATTGGACACTCTCTGATATTAAATGATTTTGCTGTCAGATTAACAAAAAAAAGTGTTCAAAGAGCCAATTCGATTTGAGGAAATTGTAATTTTATAATAAATATCCAATAAACGTATTTCATTCACAACATTCCCTTTAGAAGGTCAGTTGTTCTGTGGGTAGTCTGCTATTGCTCAATCATTTACAACATTCATCCATGAAAATCTTGTTGACAGTGTATTTTACCTTTAAGATAATCACATAGCATAACAGACTATACAAACTCACTGCCACTGGGATTTCAAGCAATAGGTTTAATTTTCTCTCTCTAGCTAATAGACAACATCCATCTCCCCGGAGGAAGATAACATGCTGAATAAAACAATGGCGAGCATAAGCTCTGATTTTCCAGTGGTGACAGAGAAGGAAATCTTGCAAATAAAATGTGCTGACTATTGTTAAATGAGTTGTGATGTCACTGAGCTTGTACATGCTAGCAAAACCATCCTCTTTAATTTTGATGAATATTGGCTTTTAGAACATTGTACTACGCTTAATATTCAGCCACTAATCACCTGTCAGACAAGAGACCAAAGAATAAGGCTGGAAAGTTGATCAATCCTTTTATCAATAAATTCAAACACCTATGGAAAAGCTCAAGGATGGAAAGGGGGGGATGTTCACTCTTGGAGTTGACTCAGGACTTTAAAAAATAGAAATAGGTTTAGCAAAGTTCCCCCCTTACGTAAGAAGTCAAATTGCATGTTAAAGATTGAGAGAGGAAAACACATTTTGTTTGGTGCCAGTTTTTTAGAGGTAAACAGTTGCTGAACTGGTAGCTACAGCAACTTTACGGTTTGTCTATGAGTTTGACTTTGTTGGTATGACAGGAGTTCACAAAACCACTGTCAGATCAAATATCGCAGTTGTCCTCCCATCTATTTGGAGAATTGCTGAAATCTTCATCGTCTTATAGAGTATATATACCCAGCCTCTGTCTACTGATCTATTTAATACAACTCTGAGTTATTCTAAATATGTTTAATTTGTTTAATTAAAATGCTCTCTTTGGCCTAGGACCAAATCGATGTAACTCCAGTTATATTGTACACCTTATTGTGCCATAGATAGAGTTTCAAGAAAATCTCACACTAACATTCTTGAAAACTTGGCAACTACGGAGTTTTAAAAGAAGTCATACTCATAGTCAAACTCTGAGTCAAACTGGTGGAAATTAGTCACTAATTGTCATAACCTGTGATTGGCTAATGAGAAAAAATACTGATGATGCGGAAGTGTCTAAGAACAAGCTAAGACTATACTATTCAACAACTGATTCAGTGCAATTGGATAGTTTAGTAAGGCAATATCAAAAATAAAAGTGATAAAATCAGATTTCAGGGTACCGCATTTTTAAAGTAAAGTCTGAGTGATTATGTTGCCTGGGACCGGGTCATACATCATCATGTTTCGTGACACTCCCAAGCTGACTTTTCTTTAAAAACTGACTTAACTTGATCTTAACTTGTTTCCTGAATGTAAGTCATTTGTCTCGATATTGTCTGTCTGGCATAATAAGTAATGAGTAATCGATTTTGGATGAAAGATTTTGCCGGCGAACCACGTCGAAACTAGTGAAAATATTTTTGAGCTCTGGTACATACAGGTAACCAAAAAGATTTGTCGCATGTGATGTGTTTAAATACTGGTCTTAATAGAAATGACGGCATTCACTACCTTCATTACATTAGTCTAAGAACAGAAAGCTGCATAACGTTTCCGTGAAAACAAAAAGTAATATAAGTCAATATGAACAATGCAAGTCAGACTCAGAGAACATGTGCTTCCATGCTTTCATATTGCTGGACTATATATCGTTCTTTTTCACCGCGGTACTCTTACTTTGACCGAAAACCCTCAACAAGTAGTGACACTTCTGTCTGACCATTACTACTGATTCTTACCTGAAAAAATCTAAAGAATTCTCTCAAAAAAAGTCTTCTTCTGATGGCAAACAACAAAGCAAGACGAACACGCGAGTGGAACGATCGGAGCCTGAGAACTAGTTACTAGGACTCTGTGCAAATTTCTGCATTTTTAATTTTGGGAGACACAATATCTTGATCAGCAAACCGAGCTATCTACTTTGTCTATGAGAAATTTGTGTATAAATTTGCACCGTCTTGTTTTTTAGCCTTTGTGTTTAGTAGATTGTCAGTTAAAGAAAAATGATGTAAAAAGATTACACATGCTTATCAAAGTAAACGTTTATCCCCGGGAGGGGCGAGGAATGGGGGAGGCCGAGGGGAGGTACGTGGGGGGAGGGGACAAGCTGATCTGAGTCCCTGGAATCAGTAAGAAATAATATGTGTTTGAAACTGTCAATACAGCGTCCAATAACGTGAAGAGCTTGCTTATCACTCTCCCAGCACCCGACGACCAACCTAATTCTAAAAAAATTTGTTCTTATAAAAAAAGAAATGTAATGCAGGAAATGGACAGACTGCTAGAAGAATACGACTGCTCCGACGAAGGGGTAACGCTCGAACCGTCAGCTACTTACCAAGAACGAAATAGTTTACAAAATTGAAGTGAAAAATAACTTAAAATAAAACTCTTTGCGTCGTTTTCTTTTTTGCATTCCTCTTTATGTTATCGTTATAAAAGCTGCATCAGAGGTCTACTAAAACCAGTTTGATATTACTTCTTAGTATAGTGACCTGACTTTATCGAGTCAAAAAAGAGGAAGAAAGAGTCGTGCACACAAAGTGAAAACCCTGCATTTACCCAGTTAAATAGAGCAAGTAAAGCAAAATCTTACGGAGCAAAACAAACACACTTGAACAACCTCGACCTAAGGGCTTTTCCCTAATCATTTTAACTGAGAAAAGCCTTGGGATCGAGGTAATCGTTAGCTGAGTAAAAACAACTTTAACAAGAAGTGGCTGTGCAGGCAGGCAGAGTGAGCCTTGTACAACAGAATTTACTGACTTAAGCTTAGAGAGGGGCTTGTTATGGCAATTGAACCCAATGGAGTGCAGTTTCGGTCTGAATTTATACACGTGATTTCAAATTTGAACAAATACGCAGCGAAAGTTCGATTTGAAATCACAAGCATATAATTTCAGCCAAAACTGCACGACACGAAGTTCAATTACCCATTTACCGATTAAATACATCCAGTTGAAGTTACTGGGGTTTTTTTTATAAACAAAAAACGGCTTTTGTGTCAACGTTCAAATCGATTGGCTGTTTCAGATTTTTTGCTCTGCGATTTGTTGTTCAAAACAACGCATTTTAATACAAACTGAAAAAGTGCAATTAATTCTGCAACAACTGCAGTTTTGCACCAATCAGAATGCAGCAATCACCGGTCATTTTAAAACGGATATAGTTAAGTCAAGAACCAAACTCACAAAAATATGGTACTCATCATCACACATATACGCACACCAAGTAATATTCTTTATTCAAGTTATTCTTGACATTAACTTATATTTTCTTTAGTGTTGAACTGAAGTGACGAGTTGAAGAAGTCTATCTCGGTGAAAAAACGTGTTTTGCCGATTGTTATGTAGGTTGTTAATGTTTAATACTGACAGAGTTTGGATGTGAGATTAACTTTGTTAGCGAATGATGGTTCAGTATTCATACTGCCATCGTATTTAGTGTTTCTTTATTGAATCATTATTGCCAACAAATACTAGCAGCTTTCAAAAAATGTTAATTTTTGATATATTTCGAAACAATAACGATTACGTCACTTGCTCTAAATGTACCCACGTACAACAATATCTACATCCGCACTTATTGAAGGCATTGTTATTGGCTACGATGCCTTGTGGATTAGTTTCACAACCTGCACGATGGATCATAATTTAGGATCCCATAAGAGCACCCGTAAAAGAGGACCTGCTGTGGATCACGATTGGGTTGGCAGAGCTGTTCTCTACGAACACAGAGACATAGTGGCCAGCCTACGATGAAACAAAATTATAGATTATTAGAACATATTGCATTTCATTTGTATTACGCATGTCTCAGGACGTCTGCATTCATAAAAGTTTGGGTGTGTTTAAAACTTTTAATTTCATAAAAAAAGGCCCCCATAATAGTATGCATTTGTTACTAAACTTGAGAAGGTTCGGCCTTCGATGAAGTACTGATGACAGTGGCTTTTGATTACCATAGCTATGAGGTAGTACATCAAAATGAAAAAAGATTGCAAGTTTTCTACCAACAACCAACCTAGAAAGCACCATCCCCTCCCTTCAATCTTTTTCCTGGGTGTACAGGATAGCGTTTTCAAGGTTTTAGAAACTTTTAAGATTGAACAGATTATAATTCCTATGTAACAAAATATCTCGGAAAATGGCAACTCCTCCGGATTAACAAAAAATAATGTTCTTATTGTCTATTTTATTGCGGCAGAAGTTGCTGTTTTATGATGCTTACCTTAATAAACAGCATCCCACTGACAGAAACAGTGAAAATCCGGCTGTTGCTTGACAATCCTGCTATTGTCATGAGGGACCTGGATTCAATTGCAAATACAGAGAGAGAACAATTGTACGTATCATTATGTGGGGCTTTTTATAATCGACTTGTCCTTTCAGACGTTTAAAGGTTGTACGCATATAATGTTATATAATTTTTTGATTGACTACACATTTCCACGTCCTTTCCTGAATTGCTGAAAGTTGTCCTTCCTGTTGATCTCTTTACCATAATGTACTTACGACGTGTATATCTTACTTCGTCGCGCTTCGAATCTTTAACCCTATCTTACACGGGCTCTTACAGGCTAGTTCCACACGGGGTGGGGGAGGCGGGGGGGGCGAGAATGGGCACAAAAGTGCCAATGGCCTTTTTGTCTGAAACGGTTAAAGCTACTGCAATTAAGCCTGGTAAACTATCTTATTAGGCCAATACCAATTAATTAGGTAATTAATTAGCATCCTATGACGTAATGTAAAAACTGTCAAAAAGTTAGTTTTGAAAAGAGTTGCTGTCATGGTAACAACTTAATTAGTAAGGGTCTAATCAACATACCATTGTCTTCTCCGATAAATTTTACGAAAAGTCGCAAAGTTTCGTTGCAGTAGCGGTATTCGTTGCAAAGATACGAATCCTTGAAAATGGCGCAGGCAATAACGTTAATTGTTTTATACACTTCCCTTATCATTGGTAACTTTTAGCTTGACTTACGTGTGATGGTTGCACAGGGAGTTAATGCAGATGCTGACTTTCACATTGTCTCGCGGGCGCAAGCTGGCATCTCTTGGTCTTGTCAGGTGCGTGCTGGTCGTAAAGTAGTAGAGGCCGGTGTATTGCGCGGAATATCGCCCACTGCGTCCGTTAATGTCGTGCCCTCTCACAAATGTCCCAAACTGGCCAACCTTTATTTTAAAATGCAAAATTTGCTCAGATCTGTAAGTGGTTCTTTGCAGCTATTTTTGAACCTGGTGTACGACTTATACAGATGACAAAAGAAGCAACGAATAAAGCTATTTTGCTACAGTCTATCGCAAAGCTGACGTTCTGAATTAATGGTAGTTTGGTAAAAATTTGAATGTCTATAACAACAACAACAACATTTTATAAACAAAATACATAATTTTACAGTTTTATCATGCCCGCTTATAGTGTAGCTAGTCGAGGCGGGCATAGGTAAGTTTTATTTTAAATAAATGAACAAATACATTTACAAATTAAATAAGAAAGAAAAAAATTATTATTATGGCAAATTAGGATACTTGAAACATAAGTGAATGTTGATATAATGACGTGATGATGTAAATGTAAGATGTTACTGCAAAGGAGAACAGTTCATTTCTAGATTTCAACATCAACAAAGAAGAACAGCCTAAACCAAGGAACCGCAACTTGGTTCATTACATCCCAGAAAAACCGTTAACTTTCCTAAAGTCAAAATGCAACCAAACGTCGCTAACAGAGACCGACGTTTGTACGTTGTCGTGGAACCTTCCCCAGTCCTACCCGGCTCACTTACATTGAGTCTGTAGTTTCTAATCTCCTGCAGTGTTTTCTTGGGTATCTGGACATTACTCCGCAGCTCCACAAAGAAAGCAGAAAGAACGTCAGGCAACCCGGCCGCCATCGGACCCATTCGCTTCAACGCAAGACAGAGTCGGTGTAAGTTATAGAACGGGTTAAGAGCAAGATGAAGCCTTGTCTACTATCACTCTACACATATCAAAACTAAAAGGCATTGCTGGAGAATTAAAACTGAACCTGTTTTCAACTACATTTGATTCTTGTAACAGTTTTCTAAGTCAGTCTATTTTGTTGAAGAACCTGGCCAAACGAAGATGTAAGTTTACCAGTGCAAGCTTCAGTAGCCTTTAAACTTGCATTCGATTTGCACTTAGTTAAACAACCAGGAATGAAGAACTTGCACAGACTTGCATTCAGATTTGAGCTTGCTTAATGTTGATGTAAGTCAACACCACTCAAACAAGTTACTGCAAGTCGACTCAAGTTGAATTTAAGTTGGTGGCCAAGCTACCCATGTTGTAAATTACACTGGCAATAAAATAACTTTAAAATGACTTGAAAGATATGGTGTTCGCCAATTATACAAAACCAAGTGTAGTTGAAAACTTTTTGTTATTTGCTTTCATTTTAAGTTTTGAGAACGCCTTACCTGGTCGGTGATGCGTCGGGCGCGTCTCTGAGATGACTCTGCAAACGGGACGGAACCGACGTGAGCACTTGCTGCCTAAGGTTTGCACTGTCATGTTGTGACTAACCTGTAAACTGGTTTAGCATCTATGTGTGTGTCTTGTTAACAAAGTTGTTGATATCATAATAATATTAATAATAATAATAATAATAATAATAATAATAACTATTATTATTATTATTATCATTATTATTATTGTTGTAGTTGTAATTGTTATTGTCATTGTTATTGTTATTGTTATTGTTGTTGTTGTTATTATTATTATTATTGTTGTTATTATTATTATTATTATTATCATTTTTAGCAGTAGTAGTAGTAGTCGTAGTAGTATTAAAATACAGAAATCCATA
>JAOBRG010393178.1:0-10465 GCA_027574985.1 Umimayanthus nakama | reverse complement strand
TTCCTTCCTTCTTTCCTTCCTTCCTTCCTTCGTTCCGGCCTTCCTTACCCCCTCTATCCTTCCTTACACATTATTCTTCCAACCATTATCCCCGAAAACACAGTCACTTTTCACTAGATAGCTCACGCATGTGCTCATTGTTTTCTGTCTTGTTGCAGTCAGATCTCTACTTGATAAGAAAAGAGTATCTCAGTGCGTATGGCTCAAAACTTGTTGATGACATCAGGAGGAAGTTTGTTGGAGGAAATGATAAAGTCCTTACTGCTATAGTTAACACTCGCGGACAGTTTAGAGCAAAGAAAAGCAGACCGACATACTAATTGTACTGCTTGCTTGAGATCTCTGAAGAGCATTAGCACCAACTTTCGTTTCGTAAGTGTGACTGAGAAGGTTTTTGAGCAAAGCATAGTTAGTAAAACTTCCAGGGGCTCCACCAACAAATCTGAATGACGTGTTTGTGTGGGGTAGGGGGAGGTACATATTTTGGGTCTGAAATTTTGGCCCATAGTGGTTTGTGGGTCTATGAAAGACGCCCTGATTTTTTTGGGTCTTGAAAAAAAGACTAAGGGATTTTGGGCGGTATGCTAAAAGAAGTAGTAATTTTTGGGTAAAGGAATTCTGAAGCTGCGATTTTTTTGGGTATAAAATATCAACCTCTGTCGGACCCCCAGGGAGAGGGACTTTTTAAGCTGTTTTGTTTTATGTTTCACAAATTGTGACCCTAAGCAGTCGGTTTCGTTTTATAAATTAGCCCAAATGTATCTACTGGTCCGCTTTATTGGCATTTCAACAACGTTTGTGTTTTGTGCACGATTAAGGCCAGCAATCAAAAGAGGAAGAGAACAAAAACCTTTGACACCAAGTTGGTCGAGTTTCATAACCAGTGAGTGAAAGGACAAACTTTTGTCCGTCTCGTGTTTGTGCTCTGCAGGGTTGTTCAGAAACATGTCTACTCTCCACATATATTTCGTTTATATAAAAGTATATAATTTATTGACTACTTGAGATGTAAACAAAAATCCTATTCTACTGAAAAAAAAGTAAAGTGAAGTACAAGAAATTAGCAGAACATGGATATGATACGTTGTTCTGCTTCTTAATTGAGATTTAAAAGTAATTTAAAAGCGAAAAATTAAAATAGGAAGAATTTCAATGCTTTTGGAACACATCACGCATTTAACGTTTACACAGAAATTATGTGAAATGGAAAACAATGAAAAGTTTGAAGAACGAATAAATTGTACATTGCAAAGCATCGTTGATGTGAAAACGTGTAAAGAACTATGACTATTTACTGCTATTAACTCCTGTTTCAATGTATGTCGCGGTATAAGACGCCTGGTGGTCTGGAGGGAAGCCGTGACCAACCACTGTGCAAACTATTTGTTTTTATTTACTTTTTTATTTACACGCTTTTTCCTTATAGAAGAGGTGACATTCCACTACAAAATCAGCATTAGGGACGGAACAGTTAATCCCGTGGGAGGGGGGGGGGGATTGGAGGAATGACTTGTGAGCAATTTTGTTTGCTGCTATAATAGGTCTGCGGATTTTTTTTCTGGGCATGTGCCGTACAATTTTTTTTATAGTAGTTTGTTTCGGGTTGGTTGTTTGCAATTATTCGGACCACAATACCTCGGATCTGGTTTCGTGCTAAGGCTGTGTGCGTTTAAATGCGTGGCCTATTGTTGATTTAGATATGGTGGGTATGCAGGTGTGCCGGCTAGGGCCAAAGTATATTTTATGTGTGTAGGTTGTGAAATAAATTTAATAGTTTAGTGTAATGTTGGTATGATCCAAAGCCGTGTGCGTGTGGTAAGTATTACGTGTGTCCTAGTTGGGGTCATACATGTAGCTTTTGTAGTGTGTTGAAAGTGACGCGGGCAGTATAAGGTCTTGTGGCGTCGGTTTTACAGAAACTAGTGAAAATGCAATTAAACTACGATACGATTACAAGATCAAGAAAACAGGACAAAGACCTTTTGACTTACATTTGTACATGGAGAAACAACTACAGAAGTTAAAACATGAAAAAGGTATAATCTGGTGAAATTAAGAACAATAAAGTAAATGCATAAATGCACATGTGCTTTTATATTTATCATCGAGTCGTACATAAGCTGATACCCGCCGATATTACGACGAGAGGCCGATCGGCTCGGCAAACCTCGCCGCCTTCTTTTAAAATTTCTATCACACATAGAGTATGAGCTGAGATCCCAGTTGTGTAGGAACCAATCAAAGAGCTCTGTTACATTTTCTGGTGACTTTGTATGTAAAAAACAAGAAGGCATTAGATAAGTACACGGTATTTCCAGGGCTAAAACTTCTCCGATTCCGATAGCTATAGCAACCTTCCTTTGAATTTGTATACATCTTGCCTTTTGCCTACTCAAATGTAGTCACATAACAATTTCTCCACGCAAAACGTAATAGCGACCTTTCTCTTCAAACTCCCCCCTACCCCCCTGAGAAACGTCAAATGTAATAATCGATGTTAAATTTTAAATTTAGGGCGATATCCATTGTTTTATTATTATTTAAATGCCTTCTATTAAGGGCAACTCGGTTTAAAACAGATTAACAGTTCGCATAAAGTACTACATGGTTGGTATTACTGACTTGTCTTTTGATTCAATCGATTCTAAGTTATTTCGCGCATGCTGGACGCCGTAGTCAAATAAATGATTTTTCAAACCTGATCAATTTCAGGAGTGTTATGAAATGCACAAAATAATGATAAAATGTTTCTACAGTGCTCATTTATGCTATTTTCTCTCTTGAAAATTCCATAAAATCAGTATACCTTTGTTATGCGATCGTTCAAATTGAATTTCAGTCGTAATGTTCAAAATTGTGTAATCATACAAAAATGTTGTCGATTATAAAAATTTGAGCTGAGTTCGTTCGTTCGTTCGTGTTTTTGCACCTTTCAAGTTTTGTATTGATGAAATTCCTAACCGTCTCCGTCACTATATGAGACGCTCTCCTAACGTACAAGTAAATACATCGCATTTGAAGTTTACATATGCAAAACGTTTTCTTATAGATTCCAGGTGAGTAAATCGGTTGCGAGATGACTGGCTAACAAATTGGACAAGAGTCGTGTCAAATAAAATAGCTATTTATTTTGCTTTAGTTGCTGCTGGCAGAACAAAGTCCTGGATAATTGTAAGTTTTGGTGATCAATGCTTTTTTGAACATTGCATCATTCCTTTGTAGTACTACATTTTTAGAGAATGATCAGACCGGGTATTTTTTCTCTATGAAAGAAGTTTTAAAAAAGAGTTAAATTTTGAAAAAAACAACCAATAGAATTTCGGAGTCTTGAACTAAAATTTCCTAAAATTGCACTCTTTTGGATTCGTAATCTTCCACTCTAGCACCACGGCGTATAAGGCTGTTATGATTCGCATTGGCGTGAAATTTGTTCCGACTCAGTAGTGCCGATTGCTCTTTTTTTATTTCAGTACCTGCGCATTGTTCTTCTTACTTTTAAAAGTTTAGACCTTTTTCTTAAAATTGTTGTATAAAGTAAACAAGCTATGTGGATCAGCTCGTCACGTTTGTACCACCAGTATCATCTTGTGCACTTGGTCTTTTTAAAACAATCGTTTCCCTTGACGATGGGTCTCGATCGGTATTCTAACCTCCATGCCAATAAACATCCTACCCTAATTAATGTTGAAAGTTTTTAACATTATACCAGTTTTTTAACTTTCTACAATATTTAGAACGTTTTCAAAATTTTTACCCGCACCTTCTTAAATTGACCTTAAAGTCATAAAAGCCTTGCTTCAGGCACTGTCACATTATTGCATATGAAAAAACTTAGTTGCGTATGAAAATCAAAAACGGATTTTCATACCCTCAATGTGCCGTTCGGAATAAAAGAGAATTGTTCGTATACATGCAGTTTTTTTGAACCTAGAAGTAGCGTTATAAGTAGCATATGGATCACCTGCGTAAGGCCAGCGTATCGCCAGCGTACGTTACCTATGAGTAGCGTACCTCTAGCGTGGCTATTGGGTATTTAGCGTATTCCTAGCGTATGCTAATCGTATATTAAGCCATACATCCGAACTCGCACAATATTTTTAAGCATGCTTAAAAATAGATACTCTGCCAAGTGTATGCCACCTATGCGAGCGTGCTTGAAACGTATACAACCCATGTCTAACGTACCTACAGCGAATGTCAGCGTCTACCAGCGTATGTACGTTCATACGCTGGCACACGTTGTACGATACGCAGTAGTGTGATAGGGCTATTAGCTAGAGCTACGTTTCTATTTATTTTGGGTATTGCTATATGGCTAGAAACACGTCTAATAACGCTGTGAATATGTTAAGCAAACAAACGCCATCCTTTTTGCTAGACTGCTGAAGATACTGAACTCACCGCAAACAGCTGGTAAGCAGCTGAGTGAATAATCCGTAAAATTTGAATTACGAAATACACTCAATAAAATGAATGGAAAAATAAGTGAATACAATTTATCTGCATTGGAAAAGAACTTGGAAGATATATGAAGAAACTATATGGACTCTTTTTTATCCTTAACATGAATTGTACAAATCTGTCGTTTCAAAGCAGAGCTTAGCTTTTTAAGAGTTTTGTGACACCTTTGAATATGTTGTTAACAATCCCTAGAAAAAAAAATTGAAATGCAAACTCGTTTACAGTAACGTTGATGTTGTTAAAGGAGAATTCGACGAAGGCTGCGGTGACATATTCTTTGTTCTTTTACAAAATTTCCCACATTTTACAAGAGTCGCAGTTTACGTTGTATGCGGATTAATTATGTTTTTCGATGTTAGTAGTGTAGCACAAGCTGCGTAGACTTGGGAACTGGTGAACACCTTCCTCGTCCCCAGGCATCTGGTTTAATAGCTGCCAAAGCGCGCGGAAGGGTAGTGTCCGGGCGCATGTACGTGGTTTCATGAGGCGCGCTAGGGGCTTCTGGGAAGGAAGCGTAACTGCTTTTAAAACGCCTGAGGACAAGGCAGGGTGAACACTATTAAACCTTGTACGGGCAAATGCATATTATGGCCGTCCTAACGTAAATGCGTGAAAAAGTATTGGTCTCTTAGAGAAAACTCTCTGCAACTATACAGTTATAATTACATATTTGATTAACGATTTAACAATGACGAGCAAAACCAAACAAACAGTGTACGTAACGGGAAAGAGCGAAAAGTGATGTAGTTGTGTATCCATGAAGATGCGCAAAGAATTCAAATTTCCTTAAAACTGAATGTCTGACAAGACCAGGAGCAAATTAACATGAAAAAGCTGAGAGAAACTAAATGAATATGAAGTGCAGTGAAATAATAAAATCAACTAAAAGAGAAAATACTTGCAATATTGTCACTTAAAATGCTTTTGATTAATGAATTGCTGATCGAAAGATCACCTCTCCTAAAGAGGAAGACCCTAATTCTCAAAACCGTCTCCTGTTAATTCTTCTGACAATGCATGATATATCTATGTTTGACAAAAATGTAACTTTTTTTTATCGAGTTTAGCATTTTAAGTAACTACCCATAATTTTTCTTAAGACTGATAACACCACACGAAGCCTTATGAAAAACCTTACAAACTAAGAAACGGGAAGCCAAAAACTTCGAACATATATTTCGCGATGTTTGTTTGTTAGCTAGCATTATTTATTTTTATTGAAACGATATTCGAGATTGTTTTCGATTTTGGAAACCTGCTACTCTGTCCCCTGGTAATTCGTTATTGTGAAGCTAGTACCAATAAGCAAGGAAAACCTGTCTGCTTTTAGCTCTTCTTTTTTCCCCATCCATTTAAAATAACCCAACTCAGCAGTTTTTCTACTTTATAACTTTCGATACACCCGAAAAAATGAAAGCAGCAGCTGTTTTTAAAATTAGTTTCAAAATAGTTTGTATTCCGCTTTCATATTTTCCTTTTTTTTATAACTTGAGGTAATACTACTTCATTTCTTTTTTTCCAATATTTAGATTTCTTATTTTCGAATTTTCATTTTCCCATTTCCCATTCCTCATTCCCCACTCCCCGTTTTGGTAACATCCTTGGTGCCTGCGATATTTTAGAAGTGTTTTTTTCTTCCTGTTGTTGTTCTTATGAGTACTTTTAAAAATAAGAACAGCTTAAGAACAATTGAGCCTGGTGCTGGTAAGAAGATAACCTTTTTAATATATGAGTACTAAGTTTATTGATACATGAGTACAATGTCTCCATAAATCTTAAATTCCAAGCAACTTGCTGTCGTAAAACCGTTTTGAAAATCACGCAATACTCAGGGCCGTGGCTAGACACAAAATTCAAGAGGGAGGCGGGGGAGGGAGGGGGTGGGGGCATTTGCCTTTTCTCGCTAACGCTAGCTACGACAATGGTATTAGAATATGTAAAAATTACTTTAATGTGCACACTTCTAGGGAATATTCTCTTTTTGATTGATTCGTGTTGTCATTCCTATGACTACAGACTGATTACTGTTAAGATCAAATCACTTTACTTTTTATGTGTGATCAGCTCATGGGTTATTTCTTAAATAGTTGTCAGACGTATCGGCTTTGCCAGGTGTTGTTAATTGAACCTTGACTGTACGGAGACTTCATAAACAGTTTCAAATGAAGTGAAATGAATAGATTTGAACTTCCCTGCAACAAATTGTCAAAGTTTTTTTGAAGGCCTTTTCGGCCCATGATCGGGTCTGAAAAATAATTTCAAATAACACATACAAGTACAAGTACGTTATTAAACATGCAATGTGGCATCTGCAATACAGTAATAAAAAATAGCAGAACGTTTCCCAGCTTTCAAAGCCAGACCTACCATGACACGCCTCGAGCGTGTGCCGCACGCCCCCGAATGGCCTCACACGCCTGAAGACGTGATAATTTGCTGTTATTTACACGCCTAGAGACTGAACTCCCTGCCATACTTTCTCTAGCATTAAAGTTGAATCACACGCCCAGCTATTTTCCAACCTTGGCATCTCTGTAAAGCTAGTAATTTTTTACAGTTTTGGCGCCTCATTCGTTCAAGATTTCAGGTGCTAAAGACTTTCAAAATGTTCACATCCAGTCATGTCCAATATTAAGCACTTTCAAAGTTCGGTTACGGAAGTAAAACCACATTTGAATAAGAATTTCAGAGCGTTCAACTTGATTGAAAAAAGCTAGACTTTCACCGGGTGTGTATAAGCCTGTGGGAAACGTCAAACTTTTCCATAACTATGAGAAAATTGTTCCTCAAGTTCCTTACTCAATCAACGAATTTTTTTATTAAGAATCTGTTATTTCATTTCACTGGCTTAATCTAACTGTTTTTAACCTTAACCTACCCAACGACTCCCCGACGAAAAGAGACCAATTACCAATCAACTGTGACCAAGCCCTAACGACCCTGGACGAATAAAGCCTTTTCATGTGACCTTTTCAACATTTTAGATTCTAATACCAGACGACTGGTACACGCATCAAAAGCCTCAGAAGTTGTATTAAAGAACAATACAAATCGAAAACGTTTTCTTTAATGTTTGTGGCAGCGTGAGTCCTAACCTGCCACAAAACCCATGCATTTTGGTAAGTTTATATTTTATACTTTCATAAACCTTAACAGAATCTTTTTTTTGCGTTGTCTAAATGACGACAACTATTTTCTTTCAGAACTGTGTTTTTCCGTGTTGCGCCACACAATGAAAGCAGAAATCACTGTTCTTCTTGTTGGGATTTTTGGCGTAGCTTCTGCCGCAACAGGTAAAACTAAGACAAACCTGCACACAGACGCAACGGACAATGTTCCTTGAGAGCGGAGACATTTGTCACATCGTCTTTTGTACAGATGAACAATATGTAAAATCAAAGCACAGTTTTTTTATAGCTGGAGATGAACAGCGGAGACTCTGACATACATTCAATACAAGAAGTTTCGCCTCAAGTTGTAATTGCACGCACGGAAAATACACGCATTTTTAAAAGAACAATTTTATAAGAAGAACAAAGCTCAAATTTGCCCAAAAGATTTCACCAAAAAATATTGTGCTTATTTAGTTTTTTAAGCAAACTTTGACAATTCGTTCCATTTCGTCTTTTTTCATTACATGCTTTTTTATATTAGAACACACTTTATAAGAACACTCAGGCTGAGATTTGCCCAAAAATTAAGAACAGAGCTAAAAACAAACACCAGGCTGAAATTTTGATCAGAAAAAATTAATTTAAGAAGGTTTATTTAATTCTTGAACACAGAATAACATGTACATGTATGTAAAAGACCTGTTAGAATAAAGCTGGGTCATCGAGCGCTGGAGGAGTGACAAGCTAGCGCGTTACGTTCGCGGACAATGTATAGACAGTTCCAAACTTTTTCGTATTAGTACAGCAGGATAAAATAACAGCAAACACGTTTTTTTTAACGTCGTTTTATTGTTCCGAGCGGAATCACCAGAAAATAAGAACAATTTAAAGAACAATTTGAGGCTGAAATCGCCAAAAATTTAAAAACTGCCCAGGCTGAGACGAAAGTTACTGGTTCTTAAAAAAAACGTGTAGCGAGTAACATTCAAAGGATTGCTTTGGGTTTGAATTTGCCTGACAAACAATACTTGTTAAAATGTTTCTTGATCCTTTCAAAAGTTTACAAATACCCTGAACACAAAGTTATAACTTCCAGTGCTTTTGTCTACAGTGAAGTTTGACGATTTGCTTTAATTTTCTGCAGTAAACATAGAAATCATCTTGTTTAGCTAAAATCTTTACCTACAAAATGTGGTAGAAAAATAAATTCTACCTTGCATTTACAACGAAAGCTTCTAAAGCACAGATGTCTTGCAGACAGGCTAAAGTGACAAACAAATCGGTTATATTCATACATGTACATGTATATTTAAGAAACTAAAGCAATAAAAGAAAAGCTAACGGTGAACAATCGTATTCTTGAACTTGTTAGTTTTTGGTTTTAAGCAACCAGACAAAATTTAAAATAGTTTGAGTTATATTATTAACTTATATAAGATTTCGACATCCTTTTCAATTAGAAATGTAATAATACTAATATGGTATTGGTAATGGCCTTGGTAATGACATTGCGGTATAATGGTAAGAATCGTGACAATGTAAACTTTGTATATAGTGTATCATGTGATTCTACTTAACTTTCAGGATGGGGTTACGGCGAGTCGACTGGTGAAGGTATGAATAGCTGGTTTAATTTAATTTTCTAAATAGCAATGGTCCCCCCTAACTGTATTAGGATAACTTGAACAATCAC
Organism: Umimayanthus nakama; assembly: GCA_027574985.1. Lineage (NCBI taxonomy): Eukaryota > Metazoa > Cnidaria > Anthozoa > Zoantharia > Parazoanthidae > Umimayanthus > Umimayanthus nakama. Next base: position 1,198 of record JAOBRG010393178.1, on the reverse strand, counting down.
TTCTATCGCCTTATATTTTTCTCTGAAGTACCTTTTTTGGTTTATTAACGATTTTTGTGATTTTAGTATGTTCCTGCAACTTGTTCTAGACTTTTGTATCTTAACAGTTTTAAAAGTTCACATTAAAACATTTAAGCCACATTCACACTACTCATTAAACAGGTTTCAGTAAGTCATATTTGAAAAGTTGCAATACTCAATCTGCTTTAAAAGCTGTATAAACCTGTTAATTTATCGTTAAAGCATTGAAACGCTCAACTCAGAACCCTAAAAAACCTATAAACACGTTAGAGTAGCAACATTTTAAAGTCAAACCGGTTTTTATAATCATGTTTAGTGTTTGGCATGAACGCAGTATTAGTCTCAAAAGGGTACTCGTTACTCTCCCTAAAGCTTGCAAAACATTTTTTCAAAGCTTACTATTTTTGTTATCAACTTTCTGAAAAATTGTTTTTTTCATTAGCTCCTGTGCTTTGCTATGAAATGTCTATGACCGGTCCAACTTTTCCAGTGCACGGTTTTTTATTTTGTAGCTTACGGTCCGAAAGACTGGCACAAACTCAATGCTGAGTGTGGTTCCAAGGCCCAGAGTCCAATCAATCTGGGCCGGTGTTCTTACCAATCCCCCAAGGAACTACCGCCACTTGAGTTTGACTTCCTTTCCGAAAAAGAAGATTTTGATGGCGATGATGTGATTGAGGGAAAGCTTGAAAACAACGGCCACGCGCCTGTAATGAACATCGATAAAACCAAAGGTGAGCTATAAAGGGTTATGCAAACTGATGCAACAAGTCACAACATTGTAGCGTTTTGTTGGCCAATAATGTTGCGTCAGCTTGTGTGGCCTAATAGTTTGATCGGTTTTGAACCATACGCAACAAGTGTCAATATTGCCTAACATTTGTGTGGTTCCATGCAAACGGACGCAACATGTTGAGCCCAACAATTTTGCGTCTATTTGCATGAGACTTAAGGTTATTGCTGTGTATACAATACAACAGGGTGTGCTTGTTACCAGATGAACCCTGCTTTTTGATGACGGGGATTTTCACTTCTCCGGATACGGCTTTCATCAACAATAAACGGTGTTTTCGGTAACCGAACCGGAGTTTTTTGACAACGGTTTCGAGATTGTAAACTTTTTCTGACCCTGCCTCTTTATCTTTGGAGCCGAGAGGAGGGGGTGAGGGTTGACGGG
>JAOBRG010393156.1:0-10465 GCA_027574985.1 Umimayanthus nakama | reverse complement strand
TAAAATTTTCAGTTTCCATATTTGGACATATTGCAGTATACAGGATTTATACCGTGAGTAGAGAGCCAATCAGATTATCGGAATCTCAATATCCAGTGCTCGGTATTTAATAATAATGTGTAGGCTTGGGTTTTTTTTCATTACTTTTGATATAAAACCAAAAAATGTATCAAACAAACATTAGAAAAAAATGATATTTCTGAGAAATTTAGAAAATTTTTAAAGAAATTTAGGAATTTTATGAGAACATTTTTTGAGATATTTGTATCAAGGCCTATTTGATACACCCCATCATACAAAATACAATTAAGTGAAGCGCCGGTTGCAACACATTTCATCGGAATGAAAATATCCATTTCTGGCAACTAGCTTAGATTTTCTTGTAGTTCTCGCATAATGCTCTAGTACATGCATTCTCTATACAGTTTTAAGAAATCATATATTCATTTCACAAACTGCTTAGCGACCTTTGTCGGTTGTCTCATTGCATCCGGTCTGTTTATACTCAGGTTAAATAGTCACACGTTTACTGTACCTTCTAAAAATGTTCTGTCTGTAATTTGTAGCAGGTCGTCTTAAAGTTTCGAAACATTTCTAGTTTGCTCTCAATATTTATGAGCGACAAAATTGCCGTATAAATGTGCGTAGCGATTCAATCATTTCTAATGTTTTCATCTTGTTGTGTCAGCACTGATTCGCCGCCACTAGAGTCTGATATTCAGAGCTTTCTTCCTAATTATATCAAGCCACTAGTTTGTGACTAGTGCACTCTTGACTTTCCAGCCAATGGAAGGGCAGTTTGACCAGTGCACTGATCACAGTGGCTTATTCCACCAATCAAAGAAGAATGTGACTAGTGCAAAGAGGAAAATGATATATTGTCTGTGCGCTGATGCCTGCACTAGTGACAAAACTGGTAGTGAGGGGGAAGAGAGGGGAATTTTTTGTCAAAAAAGATGTAAAGAGCTTATATCAGCCCCTTAGAAACAAAAAACTCACTCTAAATCAAAAGAAAAGATTCAGAAACAAATAATTAAACACTGTAAAGGAGATAAAGTCAAAACAAAAAATATTTTTCACCAAAAGTTTGACTAGTAAAGTCAAATTAAAAAATATTTTTTACCGAAAGTTTGACTAGTTTCCGGAAACTAGTTGCACTAGTCTGGATCCACCCCTGCGAGCCGGCTTTAAAGGGGGAGACGGAAGGGAAAGGCAGGCGCCAAACCTTATTCGCGCGTTGGATAGGAACAGACTCATTACAACTTAATGTTCTCAGTTTAAAATAGTTTTCTTTAAATTGTAAAATCTCTTTACCATGCTTCCCCATTTTTAATGACAACCATAAATATCATTAACCACAGCAGTGTAGCAAGGACAACTCGTGAAGGTTGTTACATCCTCATAAATAACTATATAAAATGGAAATGAACTGTTGTGTTAAGGATACAAAGAACACTTACGGGCCGAGTTAGGCTGTTAATACAGCCTCTTGCTATTAAATAAAAATACCAGCTGTGTTCCCCGATACACGACCGTCCCAACTTCATTGACTGTCGACCATATAAATTTCATAGCATTGTCTAACTTTTGTATTTTGTTCTGTCGAGTCAATTGCAAAAATATTGAAACTGTATTGGTGAGTTATGTATTCTATATCAAACTCCATATCTATAGAAAAAGAAGACCCTATGTTTTATCTTGCACTACTCTTCATTACATTCTGTGGTTACTTCGTAGTAATCCGTGGCGTCAAAACACAGCCACCCCACTGCCGCCCCGCCGAGAGTCGCTGTGGGCCGACAGGGAGCCGTGGTAGTTCTCCACGCCCACCACATTCGACCAGTAAACCGGGTTAAGGGACACCGTGTAGCCTACAGACTTCAGATACGACAGCACTCCGCTAAGTTTATACCGCTTGATTCCCTGCCCTAGAGAAAATAACAAAACAGGAACGTTAGTGGAAAGAAACTCAGCTCTACAGATTGTTGCTTTCCATGAGATGCGCACAGTCGAGCTTTAAACATGCAGTCGCTTGTGTGAACACGCCTCTAGGAGTGAAAGGGCTAACACACATGGATCGGGCTGTCGGCCTCAGCATATCGTACTGATTTAGTGGGCACAGAATTAACGGTCTCGGAGGGTTTTCACAAGCATCTTGAACAGACTTACGTTTTGCCTCGACAACATTTGGTAGCAGCTGGTGATGAAAACGAGCTCTTTCGATGGCGTCAGCTAAGCTCGCGCCGAATGACAATCTGTTTAACAGCGTTTGGGCCACGCCTGTAATGATGCGCGTCCCTCCTGATGCACCCAGGGCCAATCGAAAACCACATCGGTCCTGCAATTAAACCAGTAATGATAAATGCGAACCTCAAGTAATGCACAGTCACATTCACAGAAAAAAACCCCGAAAACACATTGCTCCTCGAGTCGAATAATGCTAATAAAGGGCACACACGCACACTAAACGAAGTTTAACGGCTCAACTCATAACGATAACCACACACACGTGCTCGTATCAGTTTATACCTATGCACGCAAAAACACGGATAAACTTTAAACAAACTCGCAAGCAAGAGAATGCACACACATGTGTGCACCTAGGGTACAATTGCAAAATATGAAGCCGGGGTACTAGAAAACTGAAAGTATTACAATGGCGTATGATCTATTGAAGGAAATCGTGTTCTTATTCTCGAAGTAAATTTTTGAACCTATGGAGGACGATCGGTCCTCATGAAAATGTTAATACGTGTTATATACACCATCTTTCAACAACTAAAGTGTACGCTATGTTCGTAGCTGAAGTCAACCGTAGTCCATGCGCACAGAAAGACGAGAATGCGCATGCGCATGCGGGAGATGTGTGAAGCTCACCTGTTTATGCAACACAACGACAGGGGTCATGGACGACAACGGCCTTTTTCCTGGTTTAATAAAATTTGCCTGTGGATATGAATTAACGATTCATGACAAACGTACTCTATTAAAAGACATAAAACAAACCCAGAATATATCCTTTATTACCAACATGCACAATATGCTCTTCAGAGAAGGCTTTTACATTTAAAAACTCTTGCTATGATTAAGATTTTGTTCTTCTATACCTGGAACAAAAAAATTAAGGTTTATTATGATTCCGTAATACTAATACACAATCAGCGTGTTCAGCGTATGGAGTATGTAGGGGGCGTACAGGGCATGATCTAAACCAATCTTTAACAAAAACAGTTACATTTGATTTAGTGAATCGATGTGGGTTGCACTATGCTGTCAGGGTCTGTAAATTAAGGTGTACTAGCACCGCTTTAGAGGAGCAATCTTTTGAACACCTAATCGGACGATCTCCCTCGAATTTGGAGGATTTTTCCCAACGTATTGAAGATTCAAATCTACATAACAGGAACCTATCATATACAAGCTAGCAAATCAAACTATCATTTTTCTAAAATAACTTTACAGGTATGTTGCTTAAATTGAAAAATCTTAGATACTTTGACAGGGATACTCGGGAGGGCTTTGGCAGCTCTTTTTAACCCTATTGTTGTAAGCCTATAATACTAGTAACAGGTATATTTTGGTTACATAATGTAGTTGTCACGTCATGATGCCATCATGAGTTTTATTGTCGACCTTTTGATGATATAAGAAAGTCATCTTAACTGACTCGAAATTTATTGGAAATGCCAGGCGGAGAGGTCTAGGGCACTCTAGACCTGTTATTCCAAAGGCAAATCCGTACCAAAATTACCATTATTAGGAAAAATCATGTTTTTGAGAAAAGCGTTAGAAGACAGAAATGTGGTGAGAGACTACACAGTCACAATAGTGCGAGCTCTTAACACTGCAGAGTAACATTGGAATATGTCTTGGGGAGAGTAAGAATGAGTTTAAGAGAATTTCGAGGAACTTTAAAATTATGTTCACGGTCACCATTTAAGGTTATTAGGGAGCTTACGATCAGGCCGCGACGGCAGACATGGCAGTTGAAAGACTGGATCGAGTACGTCGGTTTTCGCGCCAATTTCGATCATTACGAGCACGCGCACACGGTACGGACGTTTTGGCGGGAACAGCACAAACACGAACAAACTGGCCGCTGTTCAGTTGTTTCTTGGCTAAATTCCGGGGCTAAATTCTTATTTTCCAGAATCGTAACCAGCGTCAGGCAGGGGGGGCAAATGCCCCCCTAAATTTTGGACCGGAAGTAATTTTTTGTATAGTTTGTCTCAAAAGGAGCTAAAAAGCGTTTGTAGCAAGTTTTCGTTTCTTGAAAATGCCCCCCCTAAATTTTGTGTCTGGGTACGGCCCTGTTTTCAGATTCTGTTTAGATCTTTCTGCCAAAAGGAATGAACTGCCTAGTATAAAAAGGTGTTCTTGAAAAAAACTGTGCGGAGAGCTGACAAAACCGAATTTCCGAACAAGAAAATAAAGGAATATCAGCTTCGTTTTCTGTGAGACGACACAAGAGTAGTGATGACTGAGAATGCTTGGTAACCCGGCATTTGTAGGTTTTCCTTTCCCAAGCTCAGCTGTCGTCTCATCGTAAGCTCCCTACTGTTCACGTTGGAACGGATCAAAACTTCAAAATTGACTTTTTCGCAGAATATAAATAAACATTAAATGAATTTTATGTAACACATTTTTTTTTTCAGTACGTCTATTAGTTTGCGAGATATGACTGACGAACGAGAGTTTTACCGGAAGGGAAACTGTATGGCGTGCGCGTACTTAGGAGTGAACTTCTCGAGACATTTTTTGGCTAAAACTGCGACAATGCAAAGGATCAATACTCCCTCAATTTTTAACATCACGCCGTCAAATTTTGCACGCTTATACATATAATAGCTGAAGATGAAAATCGTCCTGATGAATTTTGAAATTTCGCTCCAATTATTTTTTATGACTCAAACAGTGCAGTTTTGAATGCTGAAAAAGGGGAATTTTTTCCAAATGCCTGCAGAAGACTAAAGCCGATTTCAATCAAAAATCGCCAGGACGGAATTAGAGCGCAAATGAAGCTAAAACTGATAAGAAAAATACAAATGGCGTAAATTGAAGCTGATAGCCGTATTGACATCTTGAAGTGAAAAAGTTAGTTTGAATTATGAAGCTTAAAAATATATTCACCATCATCTAGATAATTTCATAAGCTTTCCAATGATATATAGGTTTGTGGGTAGCCGATGTGTATTAACGAAGTTACATTCAAAAAAACTGAAAACACCGCTCAAGGTGAACGGTAGCCTTAACAGACCAAAGTCAGTTTGCCTTCTGCTAGACGAGTCAATGCTGGGCACTCAAATTCTTGCTGATAAGAGTTTGGCACATTTCAACAAATTCTGCCCTCTTTGAACTAATTTCCATTCTACCTACTCACTCACGATATCAGTTGGGTAGAGCCCCCTTAAAGCCCTGTTTTAAATGTGATGCCCACAGAAAAGAGACCAAGCCCTCACCTTCGAAGGTCTTACACCGTATATGTTCGAATGGTGCGGGGACGAGAAGTCGTCCATATCATCATTGAGAATAATTCCTGATTTTGTCATCACCATCGATCCAAAGTAAAAATTAACCGAGCTGAAATAAAAGAGCAACAATGACCAACTGATTAGCGAACGGTCGGAAGAAAGTTCAAAGCCGACAAGGCTAGAAAGTAATTAAACAGGTCCTGGACTGAGGGAAATTCGACTGAATGGAAACCACGCAACGCAGCGCATCATTACATACAGTAATTACCAATACCGGAACCCAATAATCGGTTAATTTCTGGTTAATTTTTAGTTAATTTCTAGCTGTTTTATAGTATGCATTGAGTGTTTTACCAACATCCAACAACATTAGTAACGCTACTAATTTTTGAAGCAGAGAGCTTAATGAAAGTTTTAGAGAACACAACGCTACGACTTGCTTCTTACTAAAATAATTCTTCTTAGACGCTATCACAGGCACAAGGGAACATTTTCAGAAGTTTATACTAACAGCACGCAGGGAGTAGAAACTGCAAGGACAGACTAGCATTGTTTAAAAGTACAAACCCCGGAACTTTGGCTGGATTTAATTAGGGGGTAGGGGCGGAATTATAACCGGACATTTGAAACAAAGTATCGAACAACGAGGATTCTAAGAAAAGTTTCAGACAACTCGTCTACGTTGGGCAAGTATAAAAATTTTCTACAGGTCTTGTGATAAAACATACAAATGCATTCACAATACTTTAGAGTCAGTCCTGCGTCAAACACTGTTCACAAAGCAAACTGTACTTACAGTCCGTGTACAGTATATCAATGATAACAACTACGTAGCTACCCAAGTTGTATACAGCTGAGCCAACCTTGTTGCAGACACGACCTCTCCATCCGGGCCTTGTACGGACACGTGCGTCGTGCCCCAGGTCGGCTCCTGGTCAAAGAACGGTCCATAGTGGCTGGCGTTGTTGAACGTCTGACCCTTGTGTATTGCCGCCCTTATTGCTGCGGCAGCCTCTTTGCTGTTAAGACAACACATTTTACCAATTGTGGTTAGGAGAGCAGTTTCAGATGAACAAGTCTGGAACCTTGCAAAACCACAACTGCACTAACTGAAGACACTTCTTGCCTTCTATCTACATGTACCTAGTCCTACCTATTTAGTTCAGTGTAATTCAGCTACGTTTGTATATGTAACATGAGATATGTAGAACTTTCTATTTTGTTTTATAAATAAATATGATTATTTTTATTCTTGTTATTATTATTATTAGGGCCTCAATCTCCACGTGAGGAGAAAGGAGCGATGGATGGATGGATTATTATTATTATTAATATTATTACTATTTTTTTATTATTATTATCATTATTATTAGTAGTAGTAGTATTATCATTATTATCACCATTATTATCATCTATCGATGTAGTTTTCAATTTTTAAAGAAATACAACACTAGTTTTAGTACAATAGTGCAAATTGTTAGACCACAAACTAAAGGAAAAACATGAAAAAAGAGCAAATTTGTACAATTTGTAGCTTCCAAACAAAGTTGTGCAGGTAAGGCTTAACATTGACCTAAAAACAAGAGGTCTGAAAAGACAACTTTTCTTTCCGCAGCAATTATATGGAAGAGTACGACTTTTCATGGCAAAACGGAGCGAATCTTACAAATCTACCTTTACAAAAGCTTTTTTAAGGCCTTAAAATTGCAGAAACCAGGAGTTGAAACTTTTTTGATAAGATCCGCAGGAGCCTGCAGGTATATCTTGTTGCCTTACTGTACATAAAATTAATGTTCACTAAATGTAGCGTCACACGGGAAAACACTGTATACTCTAACGGCTTTCCGTCAAAGGGGTAAATTTACAGGTTAGTTAGCTGTTTTAACATTAAAATGTAATACATGTACATGTATACCGTAGTTTCAACTTTAACACTTACGGTCAGTGAAAAAATCTTAACGGTTTCTGAAACGCTGTTAATGCTTTCCCAAACCGTTTTAACACTAACTTGACGGGTTGTTTTAAAATGGTTTTGTTGCTTAACTGGTAAACTGTCAGCGTACGTTTTCCCGTGTGACGCCACAAATGTCAAATGCATGATAATAAGTCCTAACGGCGTCGTGTTCTAGTATTAAGTTCTTAATTTGGAAGATAAAGGGCACAAAAGCTGTACGGAACGTATTAAGGAGTCGAACTTGACAAAGCTGGAGTCGGAAATGGTTACTACGTATTTCGGTTTTCCGAAGTAAATACTGAATTTTTCATGTGATGTCATGTTCAAAGCTAAACTGGCTATAGTAGCATCGATCGATACATGTTTGTAACAAGTGTCAAGATTGTACACAAGTCAGAACCCAACCTTTTCATTGCCCTTGTTACATTGGTAAGATCAACAAATGCTGGATCTGCAAGACGGCTTCGCTGGGCAAAAGCATACTTGAAAGCCTGAGAAAAGCCAAATAACATTAACACGATTTGTTAATATAGGAATTTGCTCTTCAGAATACCTAGTTCTACATGAGCTCCACTGATAAGATAAAATACAACTAAAGTTTCGACTAAAAACATTCTTTTTAAAGTACTTGCCATTAAATATATAATACAGTTACATAAACAGAATTTCAAAACGCTAGTAATAAAAAAGAATATGCCTACAATGCTCCGTCTGGACTTTAAACAGAGTGAAATTTCCATGTGTGTATCTTTTCTCTCAGCAGTGATCATTAGTAAATTCATCGGCAAGTTTGGAGTAACATTAACTGGTAATCGAGTTAAAAGCCTTTACACACTAAGTCTTGTGCATGAAGGGGTCACATATACTGTAGTAGTGTATAATTTTCCATGAAATATTACTACTATGTGTCAGATAGGGCTGTCTGTATCTTGAATGGGGAGGAGGGGGCGCTATTAAAGTAAATTTAAAACTAAAGGTTACAAACCTCAACAATGACCTGGTAGGTCTCATTTTTGGACAAATCTTTCTTTGTAAAATTGTATCCTTCCAGAATATTAAGTATGGAAACAAGAACAGCACCTCCTGTGGGGGGAGGGGTTGTGATGATTTGGTATCCTACAAAAAAAATATTTCCAATCAATACACTGGTAAGGGCCTCTAAAACACTTATGTAGTACAATGTACGCATAACCCATAACAAACATATTGGTTACTCACCATGATAAGTTGAATTTAAAGCTTCCCTCACAACAGCTGCATAGTTTGCCAGGTCACCCAATGTTAAGATTCCTTTTTGATCCTACCAGTTCATACATGTACAATATTACGAAATGCTGTCAGAATTTAGGAACATTAAGAACATGTGTAATAATGACGGTGATCATATACACAGTCATGTAATTAAACCTTGAGTTCACCTTTTGATCATGAACAGCATCCACAATACTCTGAGCGATCTCTCCAGTGTAAAATGCATCAGGGCCCTCGGCTGCAATCTTTTCCAGTGTCTTTGCCAGTGCAGGATTCTTGAGCTTCTCACCTGCCTATGAAAACAATTAACAAAAGCCATTGCCTAAAATGCATTTGCATTGATTCCTTTGCTGCAGGTTCCTTCCCGATAAAAACCAGCTGGTGTTCCATGGGCGAGCCCACAGTGACATTCAGGAAACATGGAAAATGCATTAGAGGCTAGCTACTGTATGTAACTTTCCTTGCTTGTTGTAAATGTAATATGTACATCCAAACTATGGAGTCTGGGGCAAATGAGAATTAAACCTTTCGGTTACCTTTTAAAACCTATGGTCTTGGTTATGATACTTCAATGAATACTTTGGACAGCCTGGGCTTGTAAACCATATAGTGTACATGTACAAGAGACTCAACATGACTCAACTATGAACTCAAGTAATGCTGTATGCATGTATGTTGTCAGAATACTGAGTCGGGGCAAATGAGAATTAAACCTTTCGGTTACCTTTGAAACCTACATGGTCTTGGTTGATACTTCAATGAATACTTTGGACAGCCTGGGCTTGCAAACCATATAGTGTACATGTACAAGGGACTCAACATTAATCAAATTTGAACTCAAGTAATACTGTTAATGCATACATGTACATGTATGTTGTCAGAATTAATATATGTATAATAAATCATTCTTTACTGTATGTTGCCAAAAAGGGGTTTTTAACTTCTATCAATTAACTTGTAAACACAAATCTAGTACAGTTGCTGTTATTGTTGTACAATAGGGAGCTTAAGCAGCTAGGAAGGGAACGTCAGCAAAAAAAGCTGCTGAATTGTTAACTTTCTGTTTTCCGTTTTCTTGTTTGTATAGCTTGTGCGTTTCTTTTTCGTTTTGCCTGAAGGTGTGTGAACATGAAAAATCAGAAGCTTTGTTTTTTAAAGCAGCATGATGATTGGAATGATTCATACTCGAACGTTCACATTCTCTACAAAACTCAACAGTCGAGGTTTTCACGTTCTGTTTCTAAGGGCGACGGCGGAAATATGGCTGGGTGGTTGCATTCCCACGTGCAGTTATTGTATTCTGCAACTGAATCTATGGTTTTGCATTGTTTTCTTTGATGTTCTCATCCTCATTGCTTAAGCTCTCTACTATCCTACCTTGAGCAGTGAACCACCAGGGGCAAAGATTTGTGCAAGACTTGAATTCTTGATGGAGTCTTTGATAAATTTATGCTGGAGTGCTTTCACTTATGTGTACATGCAAAACAATAACAATATGTCAGTTTAACAGTATACTAACTTTTTACACTGAATGTCACACAAGTACAGCCCTTTGAAAGTGCTTACAAATAACTAAAATCCTAAATATTTACTGCACAGCTGCACAATACACCATTTTTCTGATTAACACAACCTTTTGCTAGATTCATTCCCTTGTGGGGGCTAAAAGACTTCTACTTGGTCAGATTTTGGCTCTGAATGTGTGCGGAGAGCAGGGTGTGTCCGCTTTTCTCAAAGTAAAATTTTAGGACTTTTTAAGGACTTTTTAAGGTAAGATTACTGGTTTTTG
>JAOBRG010393145.1:0-10466 GCA_027574985.1 Umimayanthus nakama | reverse complement strand
AACAGCTCGTATTTTGTCTGTGATTGGAAAGTTAAGGGGGATTGGAGAGAAAATTTTCGAAGGGAAAAAATAGTACAATTAGCATTATACCCTTAGCGAGTAAAAACAGGTGTGAACAAAAAATTAGACAAATAAATATTAAACGAATAAAGCCTTTTGAATGCAAAGGATTACACGACGTAATAGATATAAACTGTAGACTACTAAGTCGATGTTGGATCTTTTGTTTTAGAGATGCATGTAACAGACGTCACTCTTGGTGTGTGTATATAAACAAAATCTGAATGCAGGGCTATTACAACAACATCATTTTTGGGCAGGTTTAATGTCAATATTTCCAGTAGCCGTGCTACTCTTTGTCAAGCCAAAGCTAGGGTAAAATTAAATATTAAATGAATGTATGTGCTTTTATAGATGCAATACTACAAACAATCGCGCGGATAGCTGTATGTTGTGCTTTGATGTGATGTGTTATGCTAGGCTGTGCCTAACGTATGCTAAATTATGCCTCTCTGTGTTATCCGTGTTGTCGTGCTTTGTTATACGCGATATGCATTGCTGTGTTATTCCATGCCGCTCTATGCAGTACCGGCATGTTTCCTAATCTATACATTATGTGCTATAGTATGCTTTATTACGCTACGTTAAGCTATGCTACAGTTTATGCTATGTCGTGGTGTTGTCATTACCAGTGTTTGGGAATCGGCGTCAGCTGATGAGCAGTTCACGATTGCCATTTCTTACACGAAAATTTCTAAAGGAAATTTTTGCTCCAGAGAGTGATTTCACAAATTATCATACTTTATTGAAGCTGTTGTGATCATAGGTAAGAAAACTCAAAAACTGCAAAGATAAGCAATGGAACTAAGTTATTCTTGGAGAGCACGTTGCAACACCTATAGTAACGTTTGTTTCTTAATTTTTACGCAGAACTCATCAAAACTTTCCTAGTTGAACCTCGTTTGATCCAATTTCAGACTTCTGTTTACTGATTCTAGACCAGTCTAAATCAACTTTCTATTTTTGGGATTATTTTTGTCTATACACTGAATGCCGCCTATTAAAGGGCCATTCATTTTTTTATGGGTAGGAAATATCGGTTTCTAGGGGGGGAGAGGGGGGGGGGGGGCATCCGAACTTGTATGTTCACAGATTTGTCTGTTTTCTAATCGAGATAGAATGGACCTAGTTCTTAATCCGGAAACGAATCTTTGACACCTGGCCTTACACTCACTACATACGGTTGTAAATTAATTATCTAGCTTTTTCGTGGCCTGTAAAGTAAAGTGGTCATTGAGAGTGTTTTCTAACCGGATTAACGTGTGTTTTCCAATAGTCAAAGTTAAAAGCAAATTCTTCCAGAAATACTTCCCAAGCTATAAAACATTCATATTACAAATCGGTTTGTATAAGAAAAGTGTTTGCTGAAAACGAGCATTCGGTAACACTCGCTCGAATTTAATGATAGGAACTCTTATATGCTGAAAATGGCAGGCAGTTTTATCCAAATTAATGAATTGTTTAAATATACATTTACCGATGTATAATGCATTTTCTAATACGGGCCTAGCTCTAAAATGCATTACGCTTGCTCAAGTTGCCATTAATCAATTCGATAACCGGCAGAGAAAAGATAAAAGGCACCAACCTTCGTTATTATCAAGAAACTCTTATAAAGTTGAACTGCGAACTAAATAAGTCAACTAACAAAGAATTTGTTTGGGTTCGGTCTTGATTAGAATTGCTAGCAAAATGCGGGACTTACCTCTGTTTGAAACTAGGTGTGATGCAAACAAAAAAAAGAACATTACGATAGAACAGAAAAAGTGACTATTTTTTAAACCAGCTGACTTCTGCTCGTCTTCTACCGACAGAACTTTTCTCTGTCAATCCTTTTGTTGCATCACTCGTGCAAAGCTGCGTTGTCATAGAAGGCCTTGTTGTCGTACTCAACACGTGAAATAGATCTCTGAATAAAACCAATTATTTAAAAGATATTTAGCATTTCGCAGTTACAACACGCGCATTTGTCAACAACAACAAAAACAACACAAAAAATCTTTATTTGTCACTCCTGAGTAATGTACTTTGTACAAAAGGGAGATAGCCGGTATAACAGAAAACCTGTAATAAGGTGTTCCCCGAAAAAAACCCACATTTGAATGTTTAACAAAAACTTAAAAGAAATTGGTAAAGCCCTTTTATCAAGCAAAATACGATACTATTTTTTAAATTTCAACGAGACTTTTTTAAAAATTTGAAAGATGGCAATTTGCAATTGTGCATGTCGAATTCTAAATGCAAAATAGCGAAGGGTTGAAAGGTTATTGCTTCACTTAAGTGAAAATATAATCCTCAAGTCTGATAGCAGACCAGTAAACAGCAGTTGGAAAAATAGACTAGGAGCGGTCGCTTTTCTGTTCCGTCAAGACTAGAGTTTGATAGTCCCGAACTTTAAAGTTGATAAATGCTTTATTCAATAGTTTCTTTCTAAGAGCGATGCACTGGACCATTTTAAGATTCTTTGTACCACTTTTTCGCAAGTATTCACATTCTTTTAGGTTTTTAAAGCAATCTAAATCATTGAAAGACGCTTTGGTTAGTAAATCACACAAACTAAGTTACCAGAATAATTGAAAAGTAGCAATATTAATTACATAAATCGCAGATGCTTTTTACTTAATATGAAATACTGCTTCGCCTTTTTAAAATCAACAAGAGGCTCATTAAGCCTTTACTCGTGGTACGAGTTGAGACTGAAGTGAGGTTGCATTCAGTTATATTTTAACCCTTGAAGCACTGATGTGAGTGCAAACTGTATGTAACGAAGAACCAATACCGTTTTTATTCTAATTTTAGCGCCACAAAAAATAATTATTTTCCAGCTGGCGCGCAAATTGGAATAAGAAGACCGTGTAAGTGGAAATTCTTTACTTTGTTCGCGTGATCACATAAGATCCAATCAGAACGCGCAAAGTGTCGTTGCCGATATACATGTAACAAAAGAAGATAATCTGACCTTGTCGATCTCTTTATCCGTCTCAATCTTTCGGGAGTCGCTTCTCGTACGATTACGGCGCCATACAAGACACGCGCAGCAACTGAGAAAGAGGACTGAAACTGCGACGATCAGAGGGATCAACCAATAGGAGGAAGAGACAGCGGTCTTCCGCTCACCTAAGGAACCTGATGAGAAATAAGTACCTCTTATTAGCCGAGTGCGAGGTCCGTACGGCAAGTTGCGGAACCGGTTTTTTTTCCCTTTCTTTTATGGCTCAAGCGCGAAGCGTGCACGTGCTGGCCATGAAAACAAGGAAGGGAAAAACGAGGATCCATTACTAGCAGTACGGACCGAGCAAACGAGGCTAATAAGATGTTTATTGTATGGATTTGCTGATAATTTTGGATTTGGAATGGTGATCGAGATCTTGAGGTGCGTACGGCTACTTACGGTCAGGTCTGGAATTGACCAATCACAGCACGCGAAATCAGTCAGCTATATAATAAAAAGGCTTTTAAGCTCAATTTTAAGCTTTTAAAATATGGACTTTAATGTAGACATTATGCATGGACAGTGTGGACAGTTATAAGATTTCACCTCAAACAATTTTAGAACATGCTGTACTGTATCGGATATGTTTTTAACATATTTTATAGACTTGATTTGCTGGTGGTGGGGATGGAAAATAGTGGGTAAGTGGGTAAGAAGAAGAGATGTGGGCGTGTAACACATTTTATTGTACTTAGTTTACTATTTTTTTGTAATCAGATATGGTTATGAGTTCACCTTGGTTAGGGTTTTGCCCAGATGTGTTCTCCCTAGTTTTGCATTTTCATCTTTATTTTATGTTTTATTTTTAATATGTACACATGTTTGTTTTACCCTACTGCATAGCCGAAATAAAGCGATAGTCTGTACCTCCCTGAACGATTCCGAAATTTATCAAGCGAATCTTACCGCCTGTGATGTTCCTTGTAGTAAGGCAGGCATGGGCTGTAGAAAACAAGGAAAGAGTTAAGTCTTATTATACTAAACTCAACTTTTATAAAGAAGTGTAACTCTTTCGGCTGAAGCTAGATGTTCCTAAATATTTTGAAGATTTAAGCCTCACATTTTTTTTAAAAGCGTTCTTAAACATATTTGTTGATATTGGGTAGCCTCGTCCCCAGTCATCCTCCTTTGGTCCCGCTCCATTGCCTAGTCGCTAAGCTTTTTCAAATTGGTTGAATGGGTAGCCTTCCCGTCGCGCGACAGGCGCAAGTTAGCGCCCAGACCGCCGCTCCGCAGTGATCGAGCCGAAGCGTTAGACTGGGGACGAGGCTAGATATTGGGTACGTAGTTTTTTATATATTCCATTTTAAAACACAAACCAACCGGAAACAAAATGCTGAATAAAAAAAATAGACGTTCATTTTTTTAAAAAAAGAAGGAGATAACCTGGCTGGCTAGAAACTAAACACAAAATAAATCAAGACGATTTTAAAACAAAGTTGTACATGCACAACTGAATATTGGTGACAAAAACAAACTGTATCCAATATTTCGCCGTGCAGTATAAAAAACAAAATTTCTTCGCCTTCATCAACCTCGGGAATGTTGTTAGAATGTTCTTTAATTTTGAGCAATTTTCAGCCTCACGTTATTTTAAAAATTGTTTTTAACTAACAAATAGTGTATTCGAAAACGGCTTCCTGTAATAAAGTAATGATATGTGGCTCTTGTTTGGGAAAGCCGCTCATTAATCGAGTTAACACTTTCTCCTTAGACTAAAGAAAAGTATTCAAAGGTAAATGCACAACAAACGGCGGAAAATCAATACACACAAAAAATGTTCTGTGAGTACAATCTTGAATATGGCAAGACATGCTTACAAGCACTTCATTTTTTTTCTGTTTCTGCAATAGTTTATACATCCCTTTTCAGAACCAACTGTGCGTATCTTACTTGTCTTCACGGTAGAAACACTAGTACTGTCGGTCGCGGTGGTAGAGGACTGCACTGTTGTGGACGGTATGGCTGATAACAGACAAAATATGGCAAGAGTTATCAGTAATATGTTTTTTGTTGCTAACTGCCAAGTTTGCATAATCTAAAGAAGAAAAGTATTCAAGTTAAAACTGTACAGACATCTACAAGTATAAAATGGACTGAGCAATTTGTGCTTGGTAATTTCTGAGCAACTTTTAGCGTTTTGACCAACATTTTTTGATCTTAGCAACTATAAGCAATTTTTGGCTTTCTGAGCAATTTTTGAGTAATTTTGTAGTGATATATCTAGCGAGAATCACAAAAACTATGCGTATTTAACATTTAAAAAAAAAACCCAAAATTTGCAAAAAATATCGGACGTTAAAATTTCCGACGTTTTATTTAGGACGGTTAATATTCAATCTATATTTTCTTTATTTCGGACATTTTGTTGACAAAAAGTTTCGGACACTGTCATAAAAATCTCAGAAAAAATGAAACACTGCAAAATGAATGAAATTCTTGGCACAAAACATGATAAAAGCTAAAACAAGCAGTAGAAGCAACACCCTTAAGGTGTTACAAGCACACTGATGAAAAAATGGAAACATTAAATGTTTCAATTAGCAGCTGAGTCAAAGAATATTTCCAGTGTCAGTGCCACGCTACGTGCATACGAAAAGTCTCTTTATTATATGGCTGACTGATTTTGCGTGTTGTGATTGGCCAATGCCAGGTTCGTAAGTAGCCGTACGGACCGTTAGCTCTCGATCATCTTTTCAAAATCGAAATAATCATTAAAGCCATATAATAAGCATCTTATTAGCCTCGTTTGCTCGGTCCGTACAGAAAGTTATGGATCCTCGTTTTTCCTTCCTTGTTTTCATGGCCCTCGCGCTTCGCTCTTGGGCCATAAAAGGAAGGAAAAAACTCGGTTACGGACCTCGCACTCGGGCAATAAGAGGTATGTGTCTTCTCTTCTCTCGCCATGCTGTAAAGGACGTTTACACGCCAGTCATAAATGAGACTCGTGCCATGCTAAACCAACATTGTGCAATCAATGGCCATAAGTAATCCTTTCACGATAGCAATAATCACAGGCACAGTTGATGGAGCACCTTTCAGTTGCAGAGCTTGTATCGTTTTACTCGATAGTGTTCTGAAGCATGCAACATAGTGCTTTTAATAGACCTTATTTTTTTAACAAAATTTTACGTTATTTATAATTGCCTTTTCTGTGTAGTCGTCCCAACAAAGTACTAAAATCTAATTTGTACTACACGGTAAAAAATTCGGACACTTAAAATTTTCTGACGGTATTATTTCCAGACATTGCTTTTGTCCGAAATTAAACTCGTCCGAAATTTTTTGCAAGTAATATATCCTAAATATTGATGCTAAGGAAGGTACGGGGATTTGAGAGGACAATATATATGTAATATATAAAGCTCGCTGTTAACGTTGCTCATGCGGTTAATAAGCCTCGTCATCGGTTCAGGACAACTGCCTGGTCCGGCACCCAAGTTTTCTTGACTAACACACTTGGCTAACAGCAAGACTCATCCCTTCAGGATTAAACTGAAGACTCTGTTGTGCTTCGGTACAACAATGCCAAGAAGGTGTAGGTCGATCCAAAGTGATTGGTTTTGTGCGAGGAATTCCATGGTTTACAACTAGTAAACCTTGGGCAGACTACTTGAGATAACATATTGTGGTACTTAAAGTTTAGTTTTTTAAGTTTACTGATACTGTTGGAAGGGGAGGGGGATAGACATAAATACGTTTCCTGTTGATGCTCGATTGGCAGCTACAGTTTCACTGGTTCAAAACCAAAAATCCTAAATACAGTTAGTACTTCCAGCTGACTTACCGGTGGTTTCTGATTTTGTGGTCGCAGATGTTGCGGCAGATGTTTTGGCAGCAGTGGTGGGTCTGACGGTAGAGATAACTGCTGGAATGATAACAAGGGAAGGATTTGTTTACTTTGGCATCTCAAGCTTAAGGTGTGTTACCATTCAGAATGTGCTCTCTCAAACGCCTTTCTACTGAGGGGTAATCATCCATGGGAAGGCTCAGGAGACTAAGCTATAGCAGTGAAGAAAAATTTTTAACCCTGGAAGCCTCTGGGAGCCCAAACTGATCCCCGGCCCCTCGATTTTTCTGGCTTTAAATTTTTGTTGCATGATCGATTGTCAAGTTTTTTGGTACGAGTGTTTTTTTGTTTGTTAATTTTTTTTGCTAAAAACTGACTAAACACTGAAAATTTTACAACAGATTATAACAATTTTGTATGTTTCAATTGCTAAATATTGTTATCTTGTCTTTTTGGTGTGTGATTAGTTAAAATTGAATAAAATCTGAATACCTAAAAATTCACTTTGGTCGCCACTTATCTAACTTTGATTGCCATGAATACCAGTAAAAAACCACGTGACTACGCTTAAATGGAAGTACAAAGGAAGCTCATTATGTGTGCTAAAGCTTATGTCAATTGATCCCCCCCCCCCCATTAAGTGTTCGTGTAACTATTTTTTGATCGAAGCTTCTACGGTCAATATATCGACTAACCTGGACAAGTTCCATTCGTTTCCACAAAACTGTCAAGAGCGATGTCTCCTGCGAAGCCTGCTCCTACTACGCCCTCTATTTCAATCTATAGAACGGTTTGTAGAAGAAAAAAGAAATTTTACCAGCCGGATTGGTGATTGGTTGAAAGAAAATGTGAAGAAGTATAAATAAGGAAGAGAGGCGCAAGTTAATGGGAAATTATATTTTTTCGCTGAAATGGAAGTGAATTCTGACGGAACACACAAAAATAGAAAAAAAAAGTAGTATTGAATGAGCCCATCGTTTTGAAGTTTTTGTCGTTAAGATTAAAATTGTCATATATATAAGAAGAAGATGAAGAAGAAGAAACCTAATGCTCTTTTATTTTTTTCGTTATTATTTTTTAGTATTATAGTTATTATCATTTTCGTTACTATTTTTATTATTATTCTTGTTATTGCTATTTTAGTTATTAGTTCAACATTGTTCATACTTGTGTATAGAAACAGAAACTTAAGTGCTACCTTGACATTTGTTCCATTGATATAAACCGCATCAGCTATCCACTTGTTTCCATGGTCGCCAGTTCTCGTTAACCTAGTTACGCCATTGACCTTTATTTTAAGAGACCCGATGAACCTTCCATACATGTGTTGATAAAATCGTAAACAGACTGAGCCAGTAAAGCTGCTGAAGATCAATTTTGCCGTGTCATTGAGGCGTCGTGGACTTGAAGCTTCGATGAACAAATAAGCGCCTGCGGAAAATAATTAATTTATGTAGCACCTTTTCCACATGAAGATGCTCAAAGGCGCACTCACTGATCGGTTTTCCCCCAGAGGACCAGAAACAAACTTATGTAAAGGGTTCAACGTATGCTGGTACTCATTTTACCGACCTCGGAAGGATATTAGAAAGCTGAATGAACTTTGGCGGGAAAGGAGTTCACCCAAATATTTCAATCCTCGACTAGGCCGGGATCGAACTTGGGACCTAAGAGTTGGGAGGCATTAATCTTACCACTGCGCCAACCGTAAGGTCTGCAAAGAAACTGAATAAATCTGTACAGGAATTGAGACCTCAGTGCTGGAATGAGAATTCAAGATTTGATGTTACATTACATTCCAAGCTTTAACCTGGATTTTT
The DNA here is from genome assembly GCA_027574985.1 of Umimayanthus nakama. NCBI lineage: Eukaryota > Metazoa > Cnidaria > Anthozoa > Zoantharia > Parazoanthidae > Umimayanthus > Umimayanthus nakama. The sequence goes on along the minus strand of JAOBRG010393145.1, from coordinate 1,804 downwards.
TTTTGCAATTCCAAGCTTTCCAGAAAACCCTGGAAAGTGAAATTTCCTGACGAGCATCCTGCCCTTTTTTAATAATATAATATATGGGAGTCAAGCCCTCGGGTGAAAATTCCCTCCGAATCTTCTCCATTGACCACAGAATGTACAAGAATTACAAGTACGAGAGAGCAACATCTAAGGTAAAAAAAAACTTTATAGGTGCCGTTTACACCAGTTTACAATGCTTTTACGAACTCGATGTTTGTTCCCATACAAAGCCTTGATTTATAAAGTCGACTTAATCTACCACATTGCCCCATTGAACTAAGTACAAACTCTAAAGGCCACTGTAAACGGGCAGAACCAGTCACAACATTGTTGCGAGTTGTTGGGGGATTTTTGGCCAACAATGTTGCGTCCGGTTGCATGGGCTTAAAAGGTTGCCCTGTTTCAAGTGCCAACAACGTTATGGTTCCATGCAAACGGACGCAACATGTTGGGCCCAACAATGTTACGTGTTGTTGGTCAACAATCTAATGACCGTTTACATGGACTATAAGCTTAAGCTGTCTGTGGAATTACCTGATCCGCCGTGTCCAGATAACGGGCCCGTCTCACCGCTTGGCGTTCTACCGGCGCGACGAGTCCAGTCGAAGTTGTCGTCTGCAGCTTGCTTCCAGTCGCATAAACCTGCCTCAAACGAGCAGGCCAAAGAATTGGAAGCTAAGAGAGAAAGAAACTCTTGTTTTTTGGTGTTTGAACAAAGCTTTGCTCGTGTTGACGTTTAATTGGCGGAAAGAGTTCAATTGATCGCCAAACTGATATTAATTCTTAGATTAAAAGATAAATTTAGTTTTTTAATTATCAAGGGGTCAAAGGTACCCCTACCGAACACTTTTGATTCATTCATCCAATTGAAAAAACAACAACATTGTCTTATATAGTTATTATTTTGGTAAACTTGGGTTTTTCATAAAACTGAGCTTTGTACACGTTAACGTTAAAATGGCGGAGGGATTTCAACCAAAAAATATAAATAACATATAAATTAAACTGTCTTATTTGGTTCCAATTAAATCACCCTTGTATAAATAAGGCATAAGTTTTGTAATCAAACACAATCCTTAAGTCTATCTTAATATAAAAACCAGCAATTTACAAAAACAAACATGCATTGAACACACGTACAAGAATACATTAAACTACAGATTAAGTTTTCAGCGATACTTTAAACATAAGGTTTTGCATAATGCTTCATTTTGTTAAATTAAACTTTCTATTTTGAACTATTGTACAAAATTTCCTTGTCTGTAAACCATTGAAAAAGTAGCTTTAATTTTTAGTTTTGATCCCGACTCGATTTGGTCGACTAACTGTGACCAGAACTTCTGCACTTTCTTTTCTAGGGGACCATTCAATTTTTATGGGAAGGGGGAGCGTAGTTTTTTTTGATTATCTCTGAAAAATTTTGCATGACCCCAGTTTTCCATTGAGTGACCCTCAAACTAGTACATTTATCTGCAAAAAACCCATTTACCCTCAATTTTTGGATGCCCTCCCTCTCCCCCTTTTAACTCTGAGAATTTTTGGATGGCCCCCTTAAACCATCGCCCCTTCCCTACACATAGAAAATGAACAGTCCCTAAGAACAACTTGGTAACAAACACTTCAGATATTTTTTGAAGAAAAATTAAGAAAAATCAATCAAGTTCCTTTACAGTATATTACTGGTTTTTAGGTATTCTTAATATTATTAAATACCGAGCACTGGATATTAAAATTCCGGTAATCTGATTGGCTCTCCACTCACGGTATAAATCCTGTA
>JAOBRG010393134.1:0-10466 GCA_027574985.1 Umimayanthus nakama | reverse complement strand
TAAGAGAAAATATATCAGCACTGCTGCCCTGCTCGAAATAAAATATAGGCTACAGCGCTGTAGTTATGTTAACCAGTGAGCCAGCTATAGCCATATGGAACACCTGCCCTATCAAAAACTTGTGTTAATAATCTTCTGTTGTGGGGAATTACCCGTAGGTGTTGAGGATTGTAAGACGTTTGCTGCAACAATAACAATATCAATGATAATACAATCATCTAACAAAACATGAAAATATGAGCTCATTATCTACAGTAAGCACCCAGTTATACTAAATTTAATTTCAAGGAAGTTTTAGATACAATCATGATAGAATATTTACTAATGAATGCTGTTGACTTCCCCTGAACATCAGAAAAATTTTGTGTTAGCATTGAGAGTTTTAAAAGATCTGCAATTCAAGACATTGTCTAAAATCTTTATGGTATTGTTCCAAAACTTGTATTTACAATTTAAAAGATAATTATTGATTCATTGCATACAATGTACTTTCTCTGATTTCGTAGACTATTATAACATAATTAAATGCTTTCATTTTTGTTAACACAGGGATTAATGAAACCAACTTTTAGCTACATAGATGCCCTTGTATATAATAATTATTAAGTAATTAACTGTCAAAAATACAACTAACATGTATGTTTTAATGATAACCATATAAAAAAATATATATATACTAAATTAAATGCCAAAAAGTTAATGCAGTCTATGGATATGCCTGCATACATATCAAAAGCCACTGGTGCCAATTTGATTTGAAGAATACATAGTAACATGTTAACATACATGCAAAATGTTGTGATAATAATAAATCTTTATTTGAAGTTTGTAACATCTATGCTCATTTTTATCAATTTTTTGCCTTTAAATCTGAGATTTTGCCCTGCTTTACATCATTTGTTGGCCTGTACATGTATTAAGCTAAATAATATTACTAGTAGCAGCGTTCTCCCCAGGATTTTACCAAGACCAAGGGGTGGTTGCTTCTTAATCCAAAATGGACAACGGGGCTGCAGGGAAAGTTTTAAGTGCTATATTTGCAATGATAAAGTTTGCTTTTAAACCATGCTGCTGCTTTTATTAAGTGCAAAAAATTAGTTGAATATACCAATTAGCTTACAGAATGCAGAAAGATAGGTTTCAAAGAAAGATAGGTTTCACAGGCAAAGATTTAAAGATTAAGTTTTACAAACGACTGGTCTGTTTTTAGTAGCATTTGGTATTATTTTGACAAGTGAGTATTTTTTCAAGGCAAAGCAGTGTTATCTCTAAGCCAAGCGGCAGGTATTTTATGCCAAGTGGCCTGCTTGCCTTAAAGGCTCTGGGAGAACACTGAGTAGGTACATGTAACCTAAAAGTATTAATTAAAGCTGTACAAATGTCAAGTATTGATCACTGACAGAATGATTTAATTTAAATTTTTTAGAGTAAACGTCAATGAAAAAGAGGTTAAAGTAAACATTTTTGACATGGCAGGACACCCAATTTTTTATGAGGTAGGAATAAGAATGGTACTCTTACATGTAGAAAGCTATATTAATAATGAATTGTAGACCAATTTTATACACTTGGTGCTTTCAAAAGGGTAAACTTTTCCATTTATAAATTTAACTGACCAGGAGCTGAAGATAAAGCTACATAGTAATTCAACACCCCGAACTGAAGAAAAAGCTGTCAGAGAATGTCAAAACTACATGTTCTAGTATGCTATTTAATCAAAGAGGACTCTTTCTTCACTGAAACAATTTTCTCTAACTAAATAAGTCTGATCCTTAGTTGTTGAGGGTGCCTAGTTGCTTTTAGAGATTTTTAAGTGTTGCAGAGCGATGGTTTGAACTACTGGTATATAAATTATATAATATAAATCATGCACAATATTAAAGTGGCAAGTTTGTCTTGACTAAAGTCTGACTCAGCTGGCCTCAGTTGGTGCGTATTGGACATGATTACAAGACAGTATGAGTTTGTGTCTTGCATGAACATAACTTGTTGAAGTGTTTTTAAGGGCATCACATGTGTTTACTGATAGTAGGCTACATGTAGCTCACTAATGTCTTGTGAGAATTCACTGTCCACACAGCTTTTATAATCATGAGTGTATTGCTGCTACTGTAAGCAGATAATATGATATTAAATTTAAATCTATTTGTATCAAATTCCTTGATAAAAATAGTTTTGTGTCTTATTTACTTTTATTGAATGTTTTAGGTAAGAAATGAATTTTATAAAGATACCCAGGGGGCAATACTGGTGTTCGACGTGACAAGCAGGGAGAGTTTTGAAGCACTAGACGCCTGGATGGATGAGATAAAGAAAGAGATTGGCAGTTCTGCTGATCTGCAGCGGGTGGTGTTTGCTGTGTGTGCTAACAAGGTAACTGATACAAATTTCTTTGAATTTGGTTCAGTTTATTTCTTTCATTCCTCAGCTGAAGGTAATCTGTCAAGTTTTAACGTGGAAGATTGCATATTAATTATGTTCATTATTATTCAAAGGTTGATAGCAGGAAGCGGTCAGTTGATGAAACTGAGGGTCGCCTGTGGGCAGACAGTCGAGGGTTTTATTACTTTGAGACTTCAGCCCAGACAGGTGATGGTGTTGGTGAGATGTTCCAGGTGGGTTACATCCTGTACAATCAGGGACCGTAGAGTAGGGGCCAACATTTTTAAAATTATAAAGGATTAGTAAGAAAAAAGTGTCTTGTGCCCCCAATATTTGAGTCACTAATGGTACCCCTCCCCTAAATCTCAGAGTTGCTCTATTCTCCCTGGCAAACATGGATCTGTGGGGAATTACACCATACACTTTTAGATTTTATAGCAGGTTAGTTTTCCAGATCAGCTTAACTACATTTAGCTTACCTTACTGTGGTAGATCCAAAATCTTTGCTTCTTTGTGTAGCTCACAAGATCTGGATGTTGTTCACTGGTCAAGTTCTCAGTCTTCACACTTGAACAAAAAGATTGCTGCACCCAATTGTAAACTCACTCTCTCTCCCCAAATTTTTTTGACAATGTTTACAATTTTTTTTTTAATTTAAAGTTTTGTCTACTCTTAATGAGACAGACGATGCCTTGTGGAAAACTTGTGGAGGGCAGGATGTTGTACAAGTACCTGACTTTAATGTACTACATGTACATATATAATCCCAACTTTATACTGTCCATTATATCTTGTAGAGAGGGTTGTAGGTACATGATTAGCTGTCAGTCAAACCTGCCTTCCTCTACAAACCCTATTTGCTGTAGTCGTGATGGAAGTTGGTTGCTGGAGAAGATGAGGGGAGGCAGTGGTAGGATGTGACAAGTTGCTAGGTTTTTTATATCAGGTTCTTAACATACTGTAGTTACTTGCCAGTCCAATTTATCTTGCCCTACCGACCCTGTTCACAACTTTGGGGATTACACTCATTACAGTAGGTTGTGTGGGAGGCAGTCCTGGAGTGTGTGGCAGGGTGCTAAGTTTCTATGAATATCTTACCATAATTACTTGCCTTGCTCTACAGACCCTGTTCTCAGCAGTGGTGACAACAGTTGAGAGTGGAGGCCACCCTGTCAAGCTCAATACAACTACCAACGTGGGCTACACCAAGGAGCAGGCGGAAGCCATTCAGAGACTCAAGAGTGCCAAGGATAACTTTGACAGGCTAGGACTGCAGCCAGGGGCCTCAAGGTCGTTATTAGCTCATAACTAACGCTTAACTGTGCTATGCAGATTTTTTTTTCGTGCCAAAATAGAAGATTATACATTATAATTGTCTAAAAATTTCAAAATTTTCTGGGGGAGAATGCCCCCAGACCCCCCTACAAATTCGGGACCTTCTGCCCTTCGCATAACTCATAGCCGCCTACTATTTCCTTCCCGCCACTTACTTCAAAAATTAGTGAAAGCACTGTAGATACATGAAGATTTCATTAGCAACTGTTAAAATATAGCTGAGTCGCCTTGGAAGGTTTCTATCAAAGAGCTGAGTAAGAGGAGGTCAGTGAGGGTGCATTCCTGATGGAAAGGAAAGAAAGCAAAACTGAAAGTTGAAAGTTATCTTTCTCTGCTAAACTTTCCGCAAGAATTCGCTACATTGGCTGAACTTTTATGAAATAAAAATGCTGATGTATTGCATATATATACTCGTGATGTTTAGATGTACACAAGCTGAAGTTTTTCAAAGAGCCGTTTAACTTTAAGAAATTAAGCTGATAAAATTACAAAGGAACCTGTCCGTTTCATTCTTTATTGAATCTTGGTGCATTTTACCCTTGTGCGTGCTACTGGATGTCGTTTCCTATCTGTCTTAACTAATGTTAACGATTCTAACGATTTTGAAAAAATCGCTAATATTAAGTACTTGCTAAAACTAGTTACAAAATCTTTAAACTTAAAAGAAGCCGCCTAAAATAATAACCTTAAGGTACTTTCTGGTACCAGCGATTCATCTGCTGCTATGGCTTTTCCACTTTGTTTATCGAGAAACCTCGGTAACCCAAGGTGGTCGTTAAAAATCCTCCAAGACCTGGACGTGTCTGTATGAAAAGGTCCCAAAATTCGCAGTAAAAAGTTCTTAAAGCACGGCGCACACGAGAGGAAACAGCTGAGCAAAAAGTCTCGCGAGGCCTTTAGCTCAGCTAGTTCCTCCCGTGTGCGCGCGTAAATCAAAAATTTACGGGCACACGGGAGGAAACAGCTGAGCTAATGAGCCTCGCGAGACTTTTTGCTCAGCCATTTCCTCTAGTGCGCCAGGCTTAAAAGCCTTTCAAAAAAGTCCTAAAAATTCAAGGGACTTAGTAATCCGTACCAAACCTGAACTATGTTATACCTTTTATGGAGAAGCTAATAGATGTGACTTTTTCTGCAGGGAAGACATCAACCGTGCGTATAAGAAACTTGCTGTGCTCATTCACCCGGACAAGAGTGTCGCCCCGGGCACGGAGGAGGCCTTCAAGTCACTGGTCAGCGCACGCGCAGCACTGTTGCAGAACCACAGATAGCGTCCGTGTGCGGGCACAGGCAGCCCACACTTGAGTTAGTAACTGCACATAGTAAAAAATCGGTTTGTAGAATATCTGTTTTCATGAAAACTAGGTATCAAATTGTGATCAATGTAAAATCACTTATGTTAATAACTGTATCATTAGAGACCTGTAGTTGCAACTACGCGTGGTTAAAACTAGGTGAAAACCAGTAACTTCTGCCCATTTCTTCCCTTTATCAATAGAGAGCTTTAGTGATGCTGTGCCTGGTTGTTCAAAGCCCGATTAGTGCTAACCCTGGTTTAACTCTTAACAAAACCTATGGAGTTAACCCATGATTAGCACTAATCGGACCAGATCGCTGGCGTGAGTGAAAATGCATTAAGCTGCACGAGAAAATGCAGCAAGCTGAATACCTATTACTGTCGTGTTGATTCAGTTTGCTTACGTAAATTAGCAGTGTATTCTATTTCGTATGAAAGGCCGCTCCCTATTTGGCTTTTGCAAGCTGCAACACGCGAGTTCTGTAATCTTGCACATGTATGTAGCTGGTTCCTGCCTGAATGGTGCTGCTCACTGATAAGAGCCGCTCAGTTCTCCCGCTTTGGGCAATTTTTTTTTCTACGCCCACTTTAAGATGGTGGACGCTTACAAGAATTGCATTACTGCTCTAACCGAGACTCGTACTTAGAAAATTTCAAGAAAAAATAGGAGTTAAAAATGGCAAAGAGAAGTGTGCATGACGAGCCTCGAACGTAGGACCTCATAAACAGCAATCATTGTTCACTACCATAACACTAACCCATCATTTCGCTTCAAAAGCCTCACATTTTTTTGTATGTCTATCTAAAGTTCTTACAAAAGTAATGCTGACCCAACCCCTACCCTAACTAACCATGGATAACCATGAACAACCATCAATAGCCCTACGATATGAATTGACGAATAACAAATGGGCCGTGACAGTCCGTCATCTTGAAGTGGACGCAAAGCTCCGGCCGGACAAAGCGCGGGAAATATAAGATTTGTGGTGGAAAAAAATGAACGCGCCGCCTTGGACCTCTCCACTTACTCCGCTGGCCAAATCCAGTTCTTTTCGGCCAGCAGATACTAAAACATCGTTTTAATTTTTATACCGTTTTTAGGGATCTCAAGGTATACCGATAACAACGTTCACCGCAAATTTGGAGAACGAAACACTTATTCTTAAGAATGCAATGAACTGCGTATAAAAACGCACGAAACAATAAAACAACTGACTCGCCCTAGTCTCCTCGCACAACACCTGCACCTGCTTTCACGGTAGAATGTTTTTAAAACAACTATTCTGTATTTAATAATTGTGTGTATAACCCCTTCATTTGTTCGGAATTTTCTCTTGTATTTCCGGACATCTTTGCAGAGATTGCAGTAGCACAGATAGAACTGCAGGAAAGAGAAAGTGGAGTTCCGTGAGAAAAGCCCAGACCTAGCATCGTAAGGTCCCTGCTTATATCGATAAGTGCTCAGCCCAGGGGGGACTCCCGTTAGTATATGACGGGGGGGGTCCGAAAGTTTAAGGGTATCGTTTTTTGGAGTTTTGTATGGTTTTAGGGTATCATTTTTTAAGCTCGTGTATTTTTTTAGGGTATGAATTTGAGAGTTTTGTGCCAGGACCGTTTTTAATTTATTTTAAAAAAATCGCTTTGAAAAACCTTGTCAAAAGCGTGATTGTTTTAGTTTAGGGTACCAAATGTTCCAGCATGTATTTTTTCCGAAATTGAGTATTTTTTTAGGCTTAGGGTTGAGCTCAACTTTCAGACCCCCCCCGTCATATATTAATGGGAGCCCCCCCCTGGGGTGCTCAGCCATAAGTGGCTCGATCTGGGCGAGTGTTTTCGCGTCTATCTACTCGATTTGATCCGCTTTTGGTCCAACTTGGCAACTTTCGTCAGTTTCAGTTGGTAGAGTTGAGCTACTTGTACTAAATTCCAAAAGTTTGGCAACACATCAGCCAGTCAAAACCGAAGCTCTATATTGCCTTTTGTTTACTTTTGGGGTCACAAGCAGTTTATGCCTTATCACAAAGTCTGCGTGTGCTGTGCGTGTGATCACCAATTTTAGGTTGGGCTGCCTGATGTGTTGATGTACTATTACTGTAAATGTATATACCCTTTGATATGCCTTAAAAAATTTTTGAAGTAATTTTTTTAATTATATTATTCAGGTGTGATATGATATATATATATATATATATACATATGATTATTAGAAACATTTTTAACAGTTGACCCTGTTTTTATATGGTCAGATTATTTCTTGAAACATTTGTTTGAAGGTGGGTTGAATAAACTCGAGTCATCTAGAAACACATGTTTTTCCCTGTGAAGTATTGTTGAAACACAACTAAAGGAAACTCCCAGTGAAATGAAAACCCGATGAAGGTTCAATCTCTAACAACCTACGTTCGAACGTTTTTGAAAAATTACGCAAGCCAACACCGCAATTTTCGTCAGGGCTTCTGGAACAATTTTGAAAACCTTGTAATTAAGTAGCTGTACACCTGTCGTGCTGTTGCTTCGTCTCCAGTCGGCAAAACATCGCCGCAAATATCGGAAATAAATAAATAATTAATAAATTGTTTATAGAGAGTTGACAACGACAATAACAAGAAAAAGGTGGGGTTTTTTTTATAGAAGATATTCATTCCCGCGTGCCCTACACCTTTTGGAAAAGCTTCGTCACCGCCACACCAAAATTTGGGATAGCCACTTAGTTTTAAAATAAATACAGACACCGACTTGCTACGCAAATAGCTATAAAAACTGTGTATGGTGCAGTTGAGGCGACAAAATTACTGTCACCAGTAAGGACCTATAACCGTGTTGCCTTTTATTGTGATCGTTGTACAAAGATATATAGTTATAAACAATTCCTACCAGTTAGCCATACGTAGCCACATAAATGGAAGTTTGTAACTTTTCCATTCATTTTTGTCACTTTTTTTTCTTGACCAGCCTTTAGACCATCTATAACTTAGCTTTGAATCTGAAGGCTGAATGCACTGTCAAGCTGGCTTCGTACATTGTAAGTAGGAGTTTTTAATTTTTCCATTCACTTCAAAATTTGTTTTCTTGACTGGTCAGTCCTTGAAACCGAAGCAGTATTTATAAATATATACAGTTCCGTTTCAGGAGGTACAAACTTTCTCCGCCATGCAATTATAGAATGTTGTCCTGATGGGGTCATGCAGGTCTACATTTCTCAGTCTTTTACTGCAGGAGCGGTTCGCGAGACTCGGTCAAACTTGTAGGTAAGATCTAAACGAGTCTGAAAGCAGTGTTTAACAGTGTATGACTCCAGGAACTTGTCTGTTTGACTGCAATTCAGTAATCTGCCACACAAATAACTGTTTGACTGCAGGAGTTTATCTGTTTGACTCATATTCCATAATCTTCTAACACAATTAACTGTTGTTTAATGCAGGAACTTGTGTGTTTGACTCCAATTCTGTCACCTTCAACGCAAGGAACTATATTTGAATGCAGGAACTTCTGTTGACTCCAGTTGTGTAATCTTCCACACAATCTTTGCTACAAGTTTAAACCATGAAGCTGCCCTTTAACGGGGTCTGGCCATTAGCTCTGAACAACGTGATAAGCTGGCGAGCTTGCTATGGCCTTCCAATAAGAAAGTGGATCACATTCTCATAAACCAAGAAAGTGATTGCACAAGCGGGCGTGACTCTGGAACGCAAACAATGAGAACTGAGATCAGAATTTGGTCAGTCGCGCTGTACGGGTTTTATGGGATTTTTGACCCCCCTTAAAGGGAGAGCAACACTTCGGATCTGGTCGTGATTTGAGATTGGAGAGGAGATTTGAAAGGGAAAAAGAGTTTCTAGAACGCAGCTAGCGCTGTTCATAAGCGAGCAAGTGCCACTCCTCGGATAGCACACGAGCTTGGGTTCGTCCTATAAATATTAACTCCAAGAATTAGTTTTAAAATTACCTAACATTTAAAAAATACATCTTTTCAAACTAACAAAATCGCTCGGATCCCCCCCCCCCCCTTCTGATCACTTCCGTCCCGCATTATCTAAAACAATCTCAAAACATTGGCGAATCTTTATCAACTAACGCATCGTGTCGCTGTGGTTCTAAGGTGTTTATTTTTGTTGTTCGAAACCGAGTAGTCAGCCGTTATGACCTAACTATGCCTAAAATGTCGACACGACGTACACTGTATGGCCCCCCTGAGATAATACTATCTGAATGTCAAGTAATCCAAGTATGAAACCATAGTTGGTCGTGCGAGACTAACCATGATGATGAAATAGAGGCTGGACTATGCTGTACCATTTGTTTGTGCTTTGAAATAAGTAAAGCTATATTTTTATTGGATCCAAAAATTACTACAAAATAATTTAATGTAGTTATCACGCCTAGTTTTACCACTGCATTTTGAAGAGGAAGCTGAGAAAACCGAGTTTAAAGTTTAGAAAACTATAAGCAAACGCACGAGATTTGACTGCTCCCTTATATCAGTATACATCTAATTCAGAAAAGGTTGTCTTCTCAGCTGTTGTATTGCGCATTGCGTATTGATGCATACCCATACCGCAATGTACTGTGGATGTCACGAACAAAGTGCAAAGCATGCCAAGACCGCAAAGCATTGTGGTTCACATTGCTTCCATGGATGTCGCTTTCTCATAGTAGGCTCCTACAACGCTATTTAAAAATTCGTTAAATCCTAAGTGCATTGCCGTCTGGGTATGCAACAATTTAGACGACAACCTCCTTAATTAGCTTATGTGACGGGCAACTTTCCATAGTTTAAATCACTTTTGAATGAACTTGTAAAGATTGTCCAATACTTAGATTCTGTGCGGGTGTTTGTCACTGACGTTGGCATTGAAAGGTGCTTGCAATTTATGTTCATCGATTCACTTAAGGCTTCAGCAATCATGGACGAACTCTTAACAGCAAAACAAAGTAGTAGCTTACCTTAAAATGTTTGGGACAAGTCCTTTGTAAAATCCCCTTGCTCCTTCAAACCTGCCAGAGTGCGTGAGCAAATTTATTTTAATAAATACTATTGTACAAAAAAGAACTGCCCTAAATTAACAATGTTCAGTGGAATGTAGCAACACGAACAGATCGCAGATCTTGGGGTGGGATCGTTTTTGGAGGCCTAACGCCCCCACCATCCCCTCCCCTACTTCTTCCCAGTCTATGCTGGAGTTAAGAATAAATAAAATACTGTCGCTGCATAACTGGTTCATAGTTAATTTCAATATATTGCACAAAAAGAACTACAAAATTTTGGCTCGATTGCATTAAGCCTAAGTTTTCACATGTACCAGACCGAGTCAAGTTTTAATGTCTCATTATAGTCGTAAATAAAATACACAGTATCTAAATATTATACATGCATGGAGGGGTTAGCACTTGTTCACACGGCTCAGAAGGACCTTCATTAATATTCATCGGAAATTCATTGTAATGCAGATTTCTC
>JAOBRG010393123.1:0-10466 GCA_027574985.1 Umimayanthus nakama | reverse complement strand
CATTTTCGTTTGATCTATAGAAATTTGGCCTTTTAAAGCAACTACAGTTAAAAGACGACTGAAATTAGAGCAATCGAATAAGAAACTGTTGTTGTTTATCAGTTACCTAGTTTTCTGCACTAGACCCCTTTCTTGTTGACGGCGTAGATATGTATAAGAAAAATTGACTACACCCATAATCAAGTGTCATGTGCATTATAAGGTATGCACGGCAAATATAAAATTAAAGCTTTGCTATAATGAGAGAGCATTAAAAGCGAGCTCAATGCGTCAAGGCCGAAGTTCGATATTCCCGTAACTGGACCGGACCTTCCAGGTGAGTAAGTTTTCTTATTTCAAAATTATGGCATTTTTTTCTAAAATTGGCACCAACAATTGTGTAAGGCCCCGCTCATACGAATCCGGATGTTTTGAAAACGGAGGTTTTTTTCTCCCGTTTTCGAAATAATCCGCGTCCATCCACACGTATAACGTTTTTCAAATTGGTTTTGCCTGTGTACACCGTTGTAACCAGATATTTTTGAAAAGGTTTTTTCTCCGTTTTCGAAAATAACCCGCGTCCACATGTAGCGTTTTCAAATTGTTTTTGTCTGTCTACAACATTTGACGTCATCGTTTCCGAAAACCTCCGTTTTCCTTTGTCTACGCGGCTCTAAAAAACACCCGGTTTTAAAAACTGAATACAGGCTGGGGACCGTTAGCTCGGGTTTCCGTTTCCAAAAACACCGCTTACGTGTAGACAGAAGCCGAATTCGCAGCAAAAAAGCTCCGTTTTCAAAAACTTCTGGATACGCGCGCACGGGGGTTCCGATTCTCCGCGCGCGCGCCACATTAAACAGTATTCTGTAACACCCCTGGGCATTATTGAAAACCCTGACTTCTCCAGAACAAATGAGTATGCATGGAGTATCGTCCTTTGTCATTCAATGAAATTGTTGAGCTCGCACTCTTTGGTCCTGTTTCATCTCATCCCAAATTCTAGCTAATCTTCGATTTCACTTGCCTCGGTGTGAAATGAAAAAGCTTTTGTTTTTCGATGTTAAAACAGACTTTTTCTCTCAACATGAGCATCTTCACCTAGGTTGCAAAGCCTGAAGCAACTCATGCTAAGCAAAAACGTTTGTTTTTAACATCATTAACTGTGTGTTAATGCCTCATTTTGAACAATTTTATATTTATGGAGAATTCTGTTTCAAATGTTTGTTGCTTTTATTTTCCATGTTTATAAGCCGGCCGAAAAATTATGAGCCATGTGGTTTCTTTTTGGACTGGCTCCCCAGTGTTAAACAACAAAAGCTCATACAAATTACTTAATTCCAGTAATTTACTGTCATGTTTTTGTGCTGTAAACAACTAAATCAAAGTTTAAATTTCTCATTACATGTATTTGAATTTATTGCTACCTAATAAGTGTTTTGTTTAAAAATTAAATATATACAATACAATACATCAAAAACCCGCAAAAAAGAACAGATATCGTGGGGTTCCAGGCTGATTTGTCCTCATACATTTGGTGTCTTATGCAAAATCAGCCTAAAATGTTTAAAAGGTGTTCTTAAAATTGCTCTTTTTATATAAAATATAGTACTACATACAGTACCAACGGATGGAATCTAAGTGTATAGTACACATTACATTTGGGAAAGGTTAGCAGTTCTGGTAATAATTAACGTTTAGCTGCTAGATACCCCTGACCCGTATAGGAATTACTGTTCTAATCTAACTGGCAGGATGTTCGTTATACTGTGTAAAAACCATTTCCATTTTTCAGGCTAAATCTGTTCTTATCCATATGGTATCATTTTGAGCAAATTTCAGCCTGATAGTTCTTTATCTAATTCAGTTCTTTTATGCGGATGTGGGAAATTTATAGTTTTAATGGTTTGACTAGCTTCCGGAAATTACAATGTTTTGTAAACTGTTGATTGAACTAACAAACTATTATTATAAATAGCAATTCGTCATAGAGGAAGATGTTATGAAACACTCGTGACTCAAACTGTGATTGACAGTGGTTAGTATATCGTATAAAATCGAGAAACACATGCTGTAAAAGGTGAGTTTTGGGAGTGGGTTAACGAGAGAACGTGAACTGTGTTAACTTGAGAAAACTGTGAAAACGTGATTAAACCGAGAAGTCAATCTTCAACTCTGTGACTCTTTTATGTCGTGAGAAGCATTCTCGACACGGATGTTAATGTTCAGTACAATACAGCACAATACAACACAATACAATACAACACAACACAACACAATACTATACAATACAATACAATATAGTAAAACACAATATAACACAATACCTTACAAAACAAAACAGTACAACACAATACAATACAGTACAAAACATACATTACAATACAGTACAGTACAGTACATTACATGCATGACAATACAGTACAATACAATACAGTACAATACATACAATACAATACATACAATACAGTACAATTCATATAATACAAAACAATACAACACAATATAATTTAATATAATATAGTACGATGCAGCTCAATGGTATGTACTTGTAAACTGTCTCAGTAACACATTAACTGTTGTTTATACTCCAAGGATTTGTATTCTGCTATGTTCTATTCACTGAGAAAAGTCACCAGTTTATCAGTCGACAGACTCAGTTATTACGCATCGGATACCCACAAACCTATATATCAATGGAAAGCTTATAAAATTATCTGAATGATGGTGGAAAAATTGTTTAAAAATTTTGATTTATAAACGAATGCAAGCATCATAGTTCAAACTGTTTATTTAACTTCTAGACGTCAATGCGGCTGTCAGTTTCAATTTTAACCACTTTTAGTTTGTTTATGAGATTCAGCACAATTTTTACTCTAATTCCATCCTGGCGATTTTTAATTGAATGCGTCGTTAATATTTTACAGGTATTTGAAGAAAATTCCTTATTTGCAGCGTACAAAACTGCCCTGATTGAGCCATAAAAAATGATTGGAGCGGAATTTCAAAATTCGCCAGGACGGTTTTCATCTTCTGCTATTGTTTTATGAACTTGCCAAATTTGACGGCATGAGGTTAAAAATTGGGGGAGCATTGTTCCTTTGCGTTGTCGCAGTTTTAGCAAAAACATGTCTCGAGAAATAAGCTCCTAAAGTTCGCCGCACTTCATACAGTTTCACGTCCGGTAAAAACTCTCGTTCGTCATATCTCGCAAGCTATTGGACGTATTGAAAAAACAATTTACTACTAGAAACCTATTTAATGTATTTTTATTTTCTGCAAAAATGTCAATTTCGAAATTTTGAACCGTTCCAACGTGAACGGTAGCCTTAAGTTTAACTGAAAACTATATGGCTCTAACCCTTCCAAACCTCGGTTGGGCGATCTAAGTTGTAATAATCCTGTAAAAACAGTGTGTGTTAACTATAGTTTTGAGGAGAAGGGAAGTTATTTCTCTTTTGTTCATTCATTTCCTTGTTATACAACTGTATCAACAAATGTCATTTATATAGCTTTGAAAACTCCCATCTCTATATAATGTCACGACGTTTACATAATATTTCCGACTGGGGGCGTTTTGAACTGATCATGTATTCAGCGTATATTGTGCAGCCCTTTATATAGCCACACGCAATAAGTGGGTTTGAGTGCCTACTGTCATTGACTAGATTGTTTTTGTTTAAAGATGCCAATTGACTTGTCAAGACATATTTATTAGTATTTGTCAAATCACTCGGTGAACCGCTAATTTGACAGGTTTTTTGACCATCGTATAAGCTCAATTTTGGCTTCGAAACAACTTTAATAAGACAAATTAATTATTTATAGGTTTTAATTTGCCTGGTGCACTTAGCCCACTACATTCCACCTAGTTTCATATCTTTCCGTGGACTCAAAACTCCAGTATATATAAGGTTTCTATTTTCTTTTTTGATGTGAATGGCGTCAATTATTACCTGTAGTTTTCGGGGCTATCAAGTATTTCCCGTTGGTTGTTTGCTAAACACTTTTTTTTGTACAATGGTTCAGTATTGAAGGACTAAATACTGTTTAATTTGACTTAACTTGTGTTGCTGTTGAATATCAGTTGACATATGTATCAGTTGGCCTTAAAATCTTTGTTGAGACATTACCATGCAGTGACGTAAGGCCAAATAGAACTTCGCATCCCCCGCGAGCTAGGGTGGAGATTTTGATTTAGGTTGGAGTCAAAGTGATTTTAAAAATGCACCACCCCCTCAGGTGGTAATATTGCGCGGTATTGCATCACAGAATGAAAAGGTTTTGGTGGAAAGCCGTGATTTCAAACTTGCTTATCGAACTATAAAGGTTTTAAAAATAACAAAATGATGTCGACTTTGTATAACGTGTGAAACCTCTTTTCATGTCATGCCATGCGAAAAACTCGGTACAAATATTGAGGTTTGAACCGTGGCAGATGTAAGTTTACATAAATGTCCACAATTACAACAAAAACACTACAATAGAAACTAGTAACCAATTTCCTCTGTCACAGGTCAACGGTAGTGTAGTGTCCGTCACCCGTCCCCATGGGGCAACAATTTTAGTCAATCGAGGAGCAATATCCTCACTATTCCCACCCTGGCCCGGGGAGAGGGTTGCATTTGACTGACCAGTGCCAAACGGAGTTATCCTGACATTTTGGGCTCGTTGAAAACAGTAGAGGCACAGAATTGCGTGTTCCAAGTTCAGATTTATTTAACCCCGAAACCCCACAGGTATGTTCAATTTCAAAATTTCTACACCAAACCCCATTCAATGCTGAGACGAGCTGTTATAAGTAAAAATATTATTTCAATAGTTGAGCATTTCTTGTAATCATAGAAATCTGTTTCATGCGTATACGCGACATCTTGGTGGATTTGTATGGCACTCATACTTGTATAGATCTAGCGGCTCTGTTTTTTGCTTTTAAAAATAACTGAACTTAATTATTGTCTCTTTAAATGTTTTTGATGAGGCAAAATGAAGTGAATAGGTGTGACAAAATTTGCACGGAATATTGAGGTTGTTTAGTGCTGAATCGAAAAGTTAACAACAATGGACAAAACAAATCCCAAGTCAATGAAAATGTTAGTGTTTTATCTATTTTCGCTTTCAAAAGTCAATTTCTTGAACAAAACCGGTTATACTTAAATGCTTTAACCATTCGGACGTTAGTTCTTGGGCAAATCTTTGCACTGATCCTTGCTAGGTATCAACATTAAAAAGGCATTGGCAACTATTATTCCTCGCCCCTCGTGACATTTTACACTAGAATATATTCAACCCCATCGAAACTTTGTTTAATTGTGACTTAGTCTTTAACTGCCCCAGAAAGCTTATTACTATGGTCACATGCAGGTTTCTGATTTCGTTTAGTGCATGGTCTGTCTGGACGTTGCCTGGCGTTTCGGTAGTTTCAATCAGACAACTCACACAGTCAGCCGCAATATGCGGCCCGCTTGGTATTGGTGTTACAGGATCCCGGATGTCTTGCTCATTACCATAGCATTGAGTCAACTATAAAGATAGATCGAGCACTGCCAGTGCCAAAGGCACAGCTACACGGAGTCGACTTGGATTGTTTTGGTGTAGTAGACGGACAACTCAGATAAAGACACTGAAAGATTTCACTATTCAATTTCCTCTGAAACAGAACGAAGTCTTCCCTTTTTTTGGAAATTAAGGTACTGGCTTTATCACAACATTATCAGTGATGTTTTAGGTCAACGAAACTTTGTATTGCTTATTTTGCTGTTTACAACTTCATCGTAAATGAATGCAGCTAAGAGAAACATTTTAAAGCACGTGTTTTCTTTTTTTATTCGACTAAACATGCTTCGATGCATAGCATGACTTTTCAAACTTTTTTCTAGATCTTCGAACTACAAAAATGACAAGCAAGTGTAACAGAAAACCATTTCATATATTTTCCAGTGTACACCGTAGTTTTTCAGCTTAAAACTGTTATGATAGCGATAAATTCGGCAAAGCGTGTTTTTGTAAAATCGAGTTTATTCTGTCTCAAAGCTATTATTTAAAACTAGTAGTTGTGTGTATGGCTGTTTTGACATTGAGTGCATGTGAGAGTACCGAAATATGGTATAAGCAGCGTGTGTTTGAGGTTTGGGAGTGATTGGAAAAGGTAGTCACTTCTCACGGCTGTTGAATAATAAACAAGACTACACATTCAAGTTTAGCAACACTTTAACAACAGCTTTGTAATTGTGTAAAAGTTGTAGAACGCATAATTCCTAAAAAAGTGTTTTTTGATGTTTTTATGTTTAATTTTAATTGTTTAGCTGATCACTATACAACGACGCAAGAACTATATAGGGAACCATATTAGAGTTAATGACAACCTTCATTGATTGTTCAATTGGATAAAATCAAACCACACTATGTATAATCTTGGCTCATTTACTTAAACCTTGATACAGGTATCAACTAAGTAGGCAAGATCTCTTGACGAGTAGTCTTGAGTAGTGTAAACTTGTAAATGCAAGTGTGATTTGCGTCATTCATCATTTTTGTATCGGCTCCTTGTATGTGTTTTATTCTAGAAGGTGTATTTCTTGCTGTTGAAGGAAAGATACTTGACTGAAGATGATTTGTCCGATAGTAATTTTTTAAACTCTAGTGATTTCCAGTCCGGCGCGTTTTACGAGTTAAGAATTAACCACCAAACGGTTTCAAAGGGGAAAATAAACACAACTTTGTTTTGGTAGTTATCGCATGAACCAATACTTTTAATGGGACGAAGCAGTTAAACTAAAGTTTCGCATACCAGTTTCATCATTGTTAATCAACCCATGCATATGAACTTGTCATGCCAATCTTACGGCAACCTTTGTCCATCAAACCCGTGACATATAAGCTCACTCACCAACGCAGAGAAAAAAACAATTTATATGAAAAAATGTTAATATTACACTGTCTTGTATGTTTTCATTGTTGGTTCTCATTTTTATTCAATTAAAAGATGTAAAACTCGACCAAGTTTTACTAAAGACTTACATTCAGAAAACAGTACATGTAGGAAGCTGTGCGATTTTTGTTTTTGACAAAATACAAACAAGTGCTGTGGTTTTTACCTTATAAGCAATCTTTTAGTTTCATCAAACTCTTCTTCATGTAATTTCTATCCCAATTTAATGTGACAGTTGGTTTTTTCTGGGGTTTTTTATACTCAACCTCTTCGTTGCGACTGCTTTTTCTTCAGAATACAATGTTTTGTGATAGGGCGTGTGGACACGTGAATGTTTTAGTCTAGACTATGCATAACGTCCCTCGGTTACATCACTTCACCTGCACAGTTGTTGTCAGTACATGCGAGTCAATGAATTGAGCAAAAGAACCAAAAAAAAAAAATTTGAGATGGATTTTACGGAAGTAGGAACAGACCTATGATATGTGAAAGGACATATCTACCTAAACCGAAAGCTATATACTATTTTCATAGCTAAACTGGCTAGCAGTGTTTGATCACTTTAAAAAATTTCAAATTTCATTTTTTTGTGGTTGTTTTAATTATAAAAACAACAAAATTGTAATCACTGGAGTCTGGAGAACACGGGAAGTTGTAGGTAGTGGTTTGATTCTTGCAACATATTCGCTTTGTACCCGGCTTATTTGGGTTTATGGTACCAAAATCCACCAGACAATGTAGGAAAATAGAAAGGTTTTTAATCTGTTCAAAAAAGAGAGTTTTCAGCTGTACAAAATCTCTAATGAGGAGCCTTCAGCTGAAAAGAACTTCTTCGTAAGATATCAGAGGTTGACGGCACAGCTAAGCAGATATTGTCTGACGAGCACAGCGTCCACGTCACTACAATTTGTTATTTGCATAGTCACACAGAATTTTGTACTAACCAAACGGCGAATGCAAAATACGAGACACGAATGTTTCTTTTTCCAAATTAGTCCTTTTTTCATCATGCGGAAAAAAGGTATTGTTTGATCAGGAACAAAGGACTGATAATTACCGCTTAAGGTACGTCAACGGGGTTTAAAACAAACTTTTGACGTGGAGTTTGCGGAAGTCGGGGCATATCTTTAGAAACGGAATTTAAGAAACGCAATCGATTTTGGTAAAACCCCCGCTACGAACATTATGTTGCGTGCAACACAACAATACGAGAGGTGAACTAGTTTTGGTGTGACCTTTTAAAGTGGTATCGACAGGTCTCCGCCAATGAGACTACTAATAATTGTGTAAGAGTAATCATGTATATTGGGCTAGCGGAGAATTTCTGATGTGCCTTTACTACTACGTTATGGCCCTTATTTATTGTTAATCATTCATTTCGCTGAAAATAAACTGAAATCCAAGTAACCAACTTTAGCACACTTCCCAAATGTTCAGATCAGAGTATTTTGGGCGACGTTTTATACATGATACCGGATCGAGCTTCTTTCTAATTCTGTACGACTTCATCCCGGTTTCAGTTCGTATTGAGTATCCGGCTGTACTTCAGTTGACATGATACCAACTTAGACTTCATTCCGGAAAAAGTCATTCCAGAATGAGTTTTGTTCCAGAAAGAAATCCTAGCCAAACGTTCCACAAGTATCATGTCAGTGAGGCACGAGCCAATTCCCGGTACGGAATTAGGCAATGCAAAATAGTTGGGTTGATCAGTTGACTCATATTTTCAATCCGCCACTGTTTTTCTTCACCTTTTTTCTACAAGATCTAATTGTGATTACGTCGGGAACAATGAAAAATTCTCCCCTTGCAGCGCGCGATCTAGTTTCACAAAACTAAACGATTGCTTAACATTTTTGTGATCCGTAGTTAGACGAGCTTCTTTGTAAATGTCAGGAATGAAGCACGTGTGTCGTTTCGGAACTAATAAAACTTATTCCTGTATCATGTAAACACCACCTTACTAATTGTAAAAAACACAGGCCTACAGCCATCGTTTGCAAAGGTCTTAGTCTTGGCAAAGTTCTCCTAAATCATTCGGATGTCGATGTCATCTCTGATTGCAACGTAGTGCTTTCTCCGTCCAAGTATACTACCATCGAAAGCTCTGGTGTTAAATTTACAACTAACATTCAGTTTAACTGATAAATGATATCAGTTTACATAAAAGGTATACTTCACAAAACATTTGAGTCGGCGTAACATGTAATCTGCCTGCATAGACACTACTTTGTTGGAATTTAATATGAAGCCATCCTGACTCTAGAAATTGTATCTAATAACCGAACAAACTTTTGGATTGTTCTGTTTTCACACAATTCAACCTTCATTATCTAGTCTATTTCATCATATGAACTATATATACTTCAGAAATAATAATGTTATATGTTGCAAACCTTAGTGACTGATCAAAGTTTGCATATTTTGTATAACTAACTGGTTATGAAGCTCAACTGTTTTCAAAAGGAGAGAGTGCAAAGCTGCTTTACTTTAGTTTGTTTGTTGATGAACAAACCGTGACCCTGCACATTGTTTTGTTTTACACGTGAGTCCAAATATTTCTACTGGTTAATTGTTCATATGCATTTCTATGCCTTTTATGTTTTGTGTAGGGTCAAGACCAACAAACAAAAGAATAGAGAACTAAACCTATGCTACAAAAAAAAACTGGCTGAGTTTCGTAACCAGTTCGTTTTATTAACTGTGATTTATAGTACCTGCCATTAGGCATTACCTATGCTTCGGTGAGTTTAAAAAACAATTTTAACTGTTCAAATCAAGAAATATGGACATAATGTTTACTTCGAAAGGTAAAAAATAAGAACGATGACAGTCTTCAAATATTGTTGACAAGATAAAAATAATGAAGTTATAGATTTTTGAATTACTAAATTTTACGATTGAATTTTGATGATATTGTTCCACATATTGTTCCAAGACAACATGCAATGTTGTGGTTTAAAGCAGAGTACAATACTTAAAGTTTCCTCAGTCATGAAATGCTTTAAAAGCTTACCAATATTCAACAAACTTTAGGAGTTATGTTTTGTTAGGTTTTTGAAAGGTGATATGTTCAACAGCCTTGAACATCAGCCTCAAAAGCATTGCCTTACTTCTAATGGAAGCTAAGCTAGTTAAACGCACGTGATTCAATAGAGGTAGGTTGGCTTTGCGATCTACGGCTTTAACTACATTACTACCAAAGTTCGCTTCTATTTGTTCGGTCTGGCAGGACAACCCTTTAATGGAACGCACGAGTTCCCAGAACAGGTTCTGGCTAGACTGGCCATGCTTCGACGGGTTCTCATACACCACGCGATAAAAATATTTACTCAGAAGGAAGCATAAAATAAGCCGACAGAGCTTTTGCAAACCAATGAAGAAAAAATCTGTTTTCAAAAAGGTTTTTTGTTTAACTCGTACTTTTACGATTCATATATAATCATAGTTTAAACCGGAAAGCTAGAGAACTGCAATAGAAGCTTTAAGATAAGAAAGCAGAGTTTAGGCATTAATTAAGAGCTTCTTTTACAGCCTATTAAAATACAGGCCTGAAAAT